>OW386558.1:12366239-12582617 GCA_936435175.1 Glyphotaelius pellucidus
TATTAAACTTCCTTAATAAATCAGTTACTCTTAAAGCCGGTCCCTACCAAAGTTTTAAATTCATTAATTATTTTATAAAGGCCCTGAATTCTTTTTAAACGGCCCTTAATAATACAATTACCCTTAAAGCCGGTCCCTAACACGGTTTATAATTCATAATTTATTTTTTAAAGGCCCTGGATTCTTTTAAAACGGCCCTTATCAATACGATTCCTTCTAAAGCCGGTCCCTGTCACAGTTTTAATTTCATTAATTCTTTTTAAAAGGCCCTGAATTATTTATTGAGGGCCCTGAAGGATTATATTTACCTTAAGGCCGATCCCTCTCACAGTTTTAATTCAATAAATTATTTTTAAAAGGCCCTGAATTCTTATTAAACTTCCTTAATAAATCAGTTACTCTTAAAGCCGGTCCCTACCAAAGTTTTAAATTCATTAATTATTTTTTAAAGGCCCTGAATTCTTTTTAAACGGCCCTTTATAATACAATTACCCTTGAAGCCGGTCCCTACCACGGTTTTAAATTCATAAATTATTTTTAAAAGGCCCTGAATTCTTATTAAACTCCCTTAATAAATCAGTTACTCTTAAAGCCGGTCTCTACCAAAGTTTTAAGTTCATTAATTATTTTTTAAAGGCCCTGAATTCTTTTTAAACGGCCCTTAATAATACAATTACCCTTAAAGCCGGTCCTTACCACGGTTTTTAATTCATAATTTATTTTTTAAAGTCCCTGGATTCTTTTTAAACGGCCCTTAATAATACAATTACCCTAAAAGCCGGTCCCTACCACGGTTTTAAATTCATAAATTATTTTTAAAAGGCCCTGAATTCTTATTAAACTCCCTTAATAAATCAGTTACTCTTAAAGCCGGTCCCTACCAAAGTTTTAAATTCATTAATAATTTTTTAAAGGCCCTGAATTCTTTTTAAACGGCCCTTAATAATACAATTACCCTTAAAGCCGTTCCCTACCACGGTTTTTAATTCATAATTTATTTTTTAAAGGCCCTATATTCTTTTTAAACGGCCCTTATCAATACAATTCCTCCTAAAGCCGGTCCCTGTCACAGTTTTAATTTCATTAATTCTTTTTAAAAGGCCCTGAATTATTTATTGAGGGCCCTGAAGGATTTAATTTACCTTAAGGCCGATCCCTCTCACAGTTTTAATTCAATAGATTATTTTTAAAGAACCTGAATTCTTATTAAACTCCCTTAATAAATCAGTTACTCTTAAAGCCGGTCCCTACCAAAGTTTTAAATTCATTAATTATTTTTAAAGGCCCTGAATTCTTTTTAAACGGCCCTTAATAATACAATTACCCTTAAAGCCGGTCCCTACCACGGTTTTTAATTCATAATTTATTTTTTAAAGTCCCTGGATTCTTTTTAAACGGCCCTTAATAATACAATTACCCTTAAAGCCGGTCCCTACCACGGTTTGTAATTCACAATTTATTTTTTAAAGGCCCTGGATTCTTTTTAAACGGCCCTTAATAATACAATTACCCTTAAAGCCGGTCCCTGTCACAGTTTAAATTTCATTAATTCTTTTTAAAAGGCCCTGAATTATTTATTGAGGGCCCTGAAGGATTTAATTTACCTTAAGGCCGATCCCTCTCACAGTTTTAATTCCATAGATTATTTTTAAAAGGCCCTGAATTCTTATTAAACTTCCTTAATAAATCAGTTTCTCTTAAAGCCGGTCCCTACCAAATTTTTAAATTCATTAATTATTTTTTAACGGCCCTGAATTCTTTTTAAACGGCCATTAATAATACAATTATCCTTAAAACCGGTCCCAACCACGGTTTTAAATTCATAAATTATTTTTAAAAGGCCCTGAATTCTTATTAAACGGCCCTTAATAATACAATTACCCTTAAAGCTGGTCCCTACCACGGTTTTTAATTGATAATTTATTTTTGAAAGGCCCTGGATTCTTTTTAAACGGCCCTTATCAATACAATTCCTCCTAAAGCCGGTCCCTCTCACAGTTTTAATTTCATTAATTCTTTTTAAAAGGCCCTGAATTCTTATTAAACTTCCTTAATAAATCAGTTACTCTTAAAGCCGGTCCCTACCAAAGTTTTAAATTCATTAATTATTTTTTAAAGGCCCTGAATTCTTTTTAAACGGCCATTAATAATACAATTATCCTTAAAACCGGTCCCTACCACGGTTTTAAATTCATAAATTATTTTTAAAAGGCCCTGAATTCTTATTAAACGGCCCTTAATAATACAATTACCTTTAAAGCTGGTCCCTACCACGGTTTTTAATTCATAATTTATTTTTGAAAGGCCCTGGATTCTTTTTAAACGGCCCTTATCAATACAATTCCTCCTAAAGCCGGTCCCTCTCACAGTTTTAATTTCATTAATTCTTTTTAAAAGGCCCTGAATTATTTATTGAGGGCCCTGAAGGATTTAATTTACCTTAAAGCCGATCCCTCTCACAGTTTTAATTCAATAGATTATTTTTAAAAGGCCCTGAATTCTTATTAAACTTCCTTAATAAATCAGTTACTCTTAAAGCCGGTCCCTACCAAAGTTTTAAATTCATTTATTATTTTTTAAAGGCCCTGAATTCTTTTTAAACGGCCCTTAATAATACAATTACCCTTAAAGCCGGTCCCTACCACGGTTTTTAATTCATAATTTATTTTTTAAAGTCCCTGGATTCTTTTTAAACGGCCCTTAATAATACAATTACCCTTAAAGCCGGTCCCTACCACGGTTTTAAATTCATAAATTATTTTTAAAAGGCCCTGAATTCTTATTAAACTCCCTTAATAAATCAGTTACTCTTAAAGCCGGTCCCTACCAAAGTTTTAAATTCATTAATTATTTTTTAAAGGCCCTGAATTCTTTTTAAACGGCCCTTAATAATACAATTACCCTTAAAACCGGTCCCTACCACGGTTTTTAATTCATAATTTATTTTTTAAAGGCCCTGGATTCTTTTTAAACGGCCCTTATCAATACAATTCCTCCTAAAGCCGGTCCCTGTCACAGTTTTAATTTCATTAATTCTTTTTAAAAGGCCCTGAATTATTTATTGAGGGCCCTGAAGGATTTAATTTACCTTAAGGCCGATCCCTCTCACAGTTTTAATTCAATAGATTATTTTTAAAGAACCTGAATTCTTATTAAACTCCCTTTATAAATCAGTTACTCTTAAAGCCGGTCCCTACCAAAGTTTTAAGTTCATTAATTATTTTTAAAGGCCCTGAATTCTTTTTAAACGGCCCTTAATAATACAATTACCCTTAAAGCCGGTCCCTACCACGGTTTTCAATTCATAATTTATTTTTTAAAGTCCCTGGATTCTTTTTAAACGGCCCTTAATAATACAATTACCCTTAAAGCCGACCCCTTCCACGGTTTTTAATTCACAATTTATTTTTTAAAGGCCCTGGATTCTTTTTAAACGGCCCTTATCAATACAATTCCTCCTAAAGCCGGTCCCTGTCACAGTTTTAATTTCATTTATTCTTTTTAAAAGGCCCTGAATTATTTATTGAGGGCCCTGAAGGATTTAATTTACCTTAAGGCCGATCCCTCTCACAGTTTTAATTCAATAGATTATTTCTAAAAGGCCCTGAATTCTTATTAAACTTCCTTAATAAATCAGTTACTCTTAAAGCCGGCCCCTACCAAAGTTTTAAATTCATTAATTATTTTTTAACGGCCCTGAATTCTTTTTAAACGGCCATTAATAATACAATTATCCTTAAAACCGGTCCCTACCACGGTTTTAAATTCATAAATTATTTTTAAAAGGCCCTGAATTCTTATTAAACGGCCCTTAATAATACAATTACCCTTAAAGCTGGTCCCTACCACGGTTTTAAATTCATAATTTATTTTTGAAAGGCCCTGGATTCTTTTTAAACGGCCCTTATCAATACAATTCCTCCTAAAGCCGGTCCCTCTCACAGTTTTAATTTCATTAATTCTTTTTAAAAGGCCCTGAATTCTTATTAAACTTCCTTAATAAATCAGTTACTCTTAAAGCCGGTCCCTACCAAAGTTTTAAATTCATTAATTATTTTTTAAAGGCACTGAATTCTTTTTAAACGGCCATTAATAATACAATTATCCTTAAAACCGGTCCCTACCACGGTTTTAAATTCATAAATTATTTTTAAAAGGCCCTGAATTCTTATTAAACGGCCCTTAATAATACAATTACCCTTAAAGCTGGTCCCTACCACGGTTTTTAATTCATAATTTATTTTTGAAAGGCCCTGGATTCTTTTTAAACGGCCCTTATCAATACAATTCCTCCTAAAGCCGGTCCCTCTCACAGTTTTAATTTCATTAATTCTTTTTAAAAGGCCCTGAATTATTTATTGAGGGCCCTGAAGGATTTAATTTACCTTAAAGCCGATCCCTCTCACAGTTTTAATTCAATAGATTATTTTTAAAAGGCCCTGAATTCTTATTTAACTTCCTTAATAAATCAGTTACTCTTAAAGCCGGTCCCTACCAAAGTTTTAAATTATTAATTATTTTTTAAAGGCCCTGAATTCTTTTAAAACGGCCCTTAATAATACAATTACCCTTAAAGCCGGTCCCTACCACGGTTTTAAATTCATAAATTATTTTTAAAAGGCCCTGAATTCTTATTAAACTCCCTTAATAAATCAGTTACTCTTAAAGCCGGTCCCTACCAAAGTTTTAAATTCATTAATTATTTTTTAAAGGCCCTGGATTCTTTTAAAACGGCCCTTAATAATACAATTACCCTTAAAGCCGGTCCCTACCACGGTTTTTTATTCATAATTTATTTTTTAAAGGCCCTGGATTCTTTTTAAACGGCCCTTATCAATACAATTCCTCCTAAAGCCGGTCCCTGTCACAGTTTTAATTTCATTAATTCTTTTTAAAAGGCCCTGAATTATTTATTGAGGGCCCTGAAGGATTTAATTTACCTTAAGGCCGATCCCTCTTACAGTTTTAATTCAATAGATTATTTTAAAAGAACCTGAATTCTTATTAAACTCCCTTAATAAATCAGTTACTCTTAAAGCCGGTCCCTACCAAAGTTTAAAATTCATTAATTATTTTTTAAAGGCCCTGAATTCTTTTTAAACGGCCCTTAATAATACAATTACCCTTAAAGCCGGTCCCTACCACGGTTTTTAATTCATAATTTATTTTTTAAAGGCCCTGGATTCTTTTTAACGGCCCTTAATAATACAATTACCCTTAAAGCCGGTCCCTACCACGGTTTTTAATTCACAATTTATTTTTTAAAGGCCCTGGATTCTTTTTAAACGGCCCTTATCAATACAATTCCTCCTAAAGCCGGTCCCTGTCACAGTTTTAATTTCATTAATTCTTTTTAAAAGGCCCTGAATTATTTATTGAGGGCCCTGAAGGATTTAATTTACCTTAAGGCCGATCCCTCTCACAGTTTTAATTCAATAGATTATTTTGAAAAGGCCCTGAATTCTTATTAAACTTCCTTAATAAATCAGTTACTCTTAAAGCCGGTCCCTACCAAAGTTTTAAATTCATAAATTATTTTTTAAAGGCCCTGAATTCTTTTTAAACGGCCCTAAATAATACAATTACCCTTAAAGCCGGTCCCTACCACGGTTTTAAATTCATAATTTATTTTTAAAAGGCCCTGAATTCTTATTAAACTTCCTTAATAAATCAGTTACTCTTAAAGCCGGTCCCTACCAAAGTTTTAAATTCATTAATTATTTTTTAAAGGCCCTGAATTCTTTTTAAACGGCCCTTAATAATACAATTACCCTTAAAGCCGGTCCCTACCACGGTTTTTAATTCATAATTTATTTTTTAAAGGCCCTGGATTCTTTTTAAACGGCCCTTATCAATACAAATCCTCCTAAAGCCGGTCCCTGTCACAGTTTTAATTTCATCAATTCTTTTTAAAAGGCCCTGAATTATTTATTGAGGGCCCTGAAGGATTGAATTTACCTTAAGGCCGATCCCTCTCACAGTTTTAATTCAATAGATTATTTTTAAAAGGCCCTGAATTCTTTTTAAACGGCCCTTTATAATACAATTACCCTTAAAACCGGTCCCTACCACGGTTTTTAATTCATAATTTATTTTTTAAAGGCCCTGGATTCTTTTTAAACGGCCCTTATCAATACAATTCCTCCTAAAGCCGGTCCCTGTCACAGTTTTAATTTCATTAATTCTTTTTAAAAGGCCCTGAATTAATTATTGAGGGCCCTGAAGGATTTAATTTACCTTAAGGCCGATCCCTCTCACAGTTTTAATTCAATAGATTACTTTTAAAAGGCCCTGAATTCTTATTAAACTTCCTTAATAAATCAGTTGCTCTTAAAGCCGGACCCTACCAAAGTTTTAAATCCATTAATTATTTTTTAAAGGCCCTGAATTCTTTTTAAACGGCCCTTAATAATACAATTACCCTTAAAGCCGGTCCCTACCACGGTTTTAAATTCATAAATTATTTTTAAAAGGCCCTGAATTATTATTAAACTCCCTTAATAAATCAGTTACTCTTAAAGCCGGTCCCTACCAAAGTTTTAAATTCATTAATTATTTTTTAAAGGCCCTGAATTCTTTTTAAACGGCCCTTAATAATACAATTACCCTTAAAGCCGGTCCCTACCACGGTTTTTAATTCATAATTTATTTTTTAAAGGCCCTGGATTCTTTTTAAACGGCCCTTATCAATACAAATCCTCCTAAAGCCGGTCCCTGTCACAGTTTTAATTTCATTAATTCTTTTTAAAAGGCCCTGAATTATTTATTGAGGGCTCTGAAGGATTTAATTTACCTTAAGGCCGATCCCTCTCACAGTTTTAATTCAATAGATTATTTTTAAAAGGCCCTGAATTCTTATTAAACTTCCTTAATAAATCAGTTACTCTTAAAGCCGGTCCCTACCAAAGTTTAAAATTCATTTATTATTTTTTAAAGGCCCTGGATTCTTTTTAAACGGCCCTTATCAATACAATTCCTCCTAAAGCCGGTCCCTGTCACAGTTTTAATTTCATTAATTCTTTTTAAAAGGCCCTGAATTATTTATTGAGGGCCCTGAAGGATTTAATTTACCTTAAGGCCGATCCCTCTCACAGTTTTAATTCAATAGATTATTTTGAAAAGGCCCTGAATTCTTATTAAACTTCCTTAATAAATCAGTTACTCTTAAAGCCGGTCCCTACCAAAGTTTTAAATTCATTAATTATTTTTTAAAGGCCCTGAATTCTTTTTAAACGGCCCTTAATAATACAATTACCCTTAAAGCCGGTCCCTACCACGGTTTTTAATTCATAATTTAATTTTAAAGGCCCTGGATTCTTTTTAACGGCCCTTAATAATACAATTACCCTTAAAGCCGGTCCCTACCACGGTTTTTAATTCATAATTTATTTTTTAAAGGCCCTGGATTCTTTTTAAACGGCCCTTATCAATACAATTCCTCCTAAAGCCGGTCCCTGTCACAGTTTTAATTTCATTAATTCTTTTTAAAAGGCCCTGAATTATTTATTGAGGGCCCTGAAGGATTTAATTTACCTTAAGGCCGATCCCTCTCACAGTTTTAATTCAATAGATTACTTTTAAAAGGCCCTGAATTCTTATTAAACTTCCTTAATAAATCAGTTACTCTTAAAGCCGGTCCCTACCAAAGTTTTAAATCCATTAATTATTTTTTAAAGGCCCTGAATTCTTTTTAAACGGCCCTTAATAATACAATTACCCTTGAAGCCGGTCCCTACCACGGTTTTAAATTCATAAAATATTTTTAAAAGGCCCTGAATTCTTATTAAACTCCCTTAATAAATCAGTTACTCTTAAAGCCGGTCCCTACCAAAGTTTTAAATTCATTAATTATTTTTTAAAGGCCCTGAATTCTTTTTAAACGGCCCTTAATAATACAATTACCCTTAAAGCCGGTCCCTACCACGGTTTTTAATTCATAATTTAATTTTAAAGGCCCTGGATTCTTTTTAAATGGCCCTTATCAATACAAATCTTCCTAAAGCTGGTCCCTGTCACAGTTTTAATTTCATTAATTCTTTTTAAAAGGCCCTGAATTATTTATTGAGTGCCCTGAAGGATTTAATTTACCTTAAGGCCGATCTCTCTCACAGTTTTAATTCAATAGATTATTTTTAAAAGGCCCTGAATTCTTATTAAACTTCCTTAATAAATCAGTTACTCTTAAAGCCGGTCCCTACCAAAGTTTAAAATTCATTTATTATTTTTTAAAGGCCCTGGATTCTTTTTAAACGGCCCTTATCAATACAATTCCTCCTAAAGCCGGTCCCTGTCACAGTTTTAATTTCATTAATTCTTTTTAAAAGGCCCTGAATTATTTATTGAGGGCCCTGAAGGATTTAATTTACCTTAAGGCCGATCCCTCTCACAGTTTTAATTCAATAGATTATTTTGAAAAGGCCCTGAATTCTTATTAAACTTCCTTAATAAATCAGGTACTCTTAAAGCCGGTCCCTACCAAAGTTTTAAATTCATTAATTATTTTTTAAAGGCCCTGAATTCTTTTTAAACGGCCCTTAATAATACAATTACCCTTAAAGCCGGTCCCTACCACGGTTTTAAATTCATAATTTATTTTTAAAAGGCCCTGAATTCTTATTAAACTCCCTTAATAAATCAGTTACTCTTAAAGCCGGTCCCTACCAAAGTTTTAAATTCATTAATTATTTTTTAAAGGCCCTGAATTCTTTTTAAACGGCCCTTAATAATACAATTACCCTTAAAGCCGGTCCCTACCACGGTTTTTAATTCATAATTTATTTTTTAAAGGCCCTGGATTCTTTTTAAACGGCCCTTATCAATACAAATCCTCCTAAAGCCGGTCCCTGTCACAGTTTTAATTTCATTAATTCTTTTTAAAAGGCCCTGAATTATTTATTGAGGGCCCTGAAGGATTTAATTTACCTTAAGGCCGATCCCTCTCACAGTTTTAATTCAATAGATTATTTTTAAAAGGCCCTGAATTCTTATAAAACTTCCTTAATAAATCAGTTACTCTTAAAGCCGGTCCCTACCAAAGTTTGAAATTCATTAATTATTTTTTAAAGGCCCTGAATTCTTTTTAAACGGCCCTTAATAATACAATTACCCTTAAAACCGGTCCCTACCACGGTTTTTAATTCATAATTTATTTTTTAAAGGCCCTGGATTCTTTTTAAACGGCCCTTATCAATACAATTCCTCCTAAAGCCGGTCCCTGTCACAGTTTTAATTTCATTAATTCTTTTTAAAAGGCCCTGAATTATTTATTGAGGGCCCTGAAGGATTTAATTTACCTTAAGGCCGATCCCTCTCACAGTTTTAATTCAATAGATTACTTTTAAAAGGCCCTGAATTCTTATTAAACTTCCTTAATAAATCAGTTACTCTTAAAGCCGGTCCCTACCAAAGTTTTAAATCCATTAATTATTTTTTAAAGGCCCTGAATTCTTTTTAAACGGCCCTTAATAATACAATTACCCTTGAAGCCGGTCCCTACCACGGTTTTAAATTCATAAAGTATTTTTAAAAGGCCCTGAATTCTTATTAAACTCCCTTAATAAATCAGTTACTCTTAAAGCCGGTCCCTACCAAAGTTTTAAATTCATTAATTATTTTTTAAAGGCCCTGAATTCTTTTTAAACGGCCCTTAATAATACAATTACCCTTAAAGCCGGTCCCTACCACGGTTTTTAATTCATAATTTAATTTAAAAGGCCCTGGATTCTTTTTAAATGGCCCTTATCAATACAAATCTTCCTAAAGCTGGTCCCTGTCACAGTTTTAATTTCATTAATTCTTTTTAAAAGGCCCTGAATTATTTATTGAGTGCCCTGAAGGATTTAATTTACCTTAAGGCCGATCTCTCTCACAGTTTTAATTCAATAGATTATTTTTAAAAGGCCCTGAATTCTTATTAAACTTCCTTAATAAGTCAGTTACTCTTAAAGCCGGTCCCTACCAAAGTTTAAAATTCATTTATTATTTTTTAAAGGCCCTGGATTCTTTTTAAACGGCCCTTATCAATACAATTCCTCCTAAAGCCGGTCCCTGTCACAGTTTCAATTTCATTAATTCTTTTTAAAAGGCCCTGAATTATTTGTTGAGGGCCCTGAAGGATTTAATTTACCTTAAGGCCGATCCCTCTCACAGTTTTAATTCAATAGATTATTTTGAAAAGGCCCTGAATTCTTATTAAACTTCCTTAATAAATCAGTTACTCTTAAAGCCGGTCCCTACCAAAGTTTTAAATTCATTAATTATTTTTTAAAGGCCCTGAATTCTTTTTAAACGGCCCTAAATAATAGAATTACCCTTAAAGCCGGTCCCTACCACGGTTTTAAATTCATAATTTATTTTTAAAAGGCCCTGAATTCTTATTAAACTCCCTTAATAAATCAGTTACTCTTAAAGCCGGTCCCTACCAAAGTTTTAAATTCATTAATTATTTTTTAAAGGCCCTGAATTCTTTTTAAACGGCCCTTAATAATACAATTACCCTTAAAGCCGGTCCCTACCACGGTTTTTAATTCATAATTTATTTTTTAAAGGCCCTGGATTCTTTTTAAACGGCCCTTATCAATACAAATCCTCCTAAAGCCGGTCCCTGTCACAGTTTTAATTTCATTAATTCTTTTTAAAAGGCCCTGAATTATTAATAAAGGGCCCTGAAGGATTTAATTTACCTTAAGGCCGATCCCTCTCACAGTTTTAATTCAATAGATTATTTTTAAAAGGCCCTGAATTCTTATAAAACTTCCTTAATAAATCAGTTACTCTTAAAGCCGGTCCCTACCAAAGTTTGAAATTCATTAATTATTTTTTAAAGGCCCTGAATTCTTTTTAAACGGCCCTTAATAATACAATTACCCTTAAAACCGGTCCCTACCACGGTTTTTAATTCATAATTTATTTTTTAAAGGCCCTGGATTCTTTTTAAACGGCCCTTATCAATACAATTCCTCCTAAAGCCGGTCCCTGTCACAGTTTTAATTTCATTAATTCTTTTTAAAAGGCCCTGAATTATTTATTGAGGGCCCTGAAGGATTTAATTTACCTTAAGGCCGATCCCTCTCACAGTTTTAATTCAATAGATTACTTTTAAAAGGCCCTGAATTCTTATTAAACTTCCTTAATAAATCAGTTACTCTTAAAGCCGGTCCCTACCAAAGTTTTAAATCCATTAATTATTTTTTAAAGGCCCTGAATTCTTTTTAAACGGCCCTTAATAATACAATTACCCTTGAAGCCGGTCCCTACCACGGTTTTAAATTCATAAAGTATTTTTAAAAGGCCCTGAATTCTTATTAAACTCCCTTAATAAATCAGTTACTCTTAAAGCCGGTCCCTACCAAAGTTTTAAATTCATTAATTATTTTTTAAAGGCCCTGAATTCTTTTTAAACGGCCCTTAATAATACAATTACCCTTAAAGCCGGTCCCTACCACGGTTTTTAATTCATAATTTAATTTTAAAGGCCCTGGATTCTTTTTAAATGGCCCTTATCAATACAAATCTTCCTAAAGCTGGTCCCTGTCACAGTTTTAATTTCATTAATTCTTTTTAAAAGGCCCTGAATTATTTATTGAGTGCCCTGAAGGATTTAATTTACCTTAAGGCCGATCTCTCTCACAGTTTTAATTCAATAGATTATTTTTAAAAGGCCCTGAATTCTTATTAAACTTCCTTAATAAATCAGTTACTCTTAAAGCCGGTCCCTACCAAAGTTTTAAATTCATTAATTATTTTTTAAAGGCCCTGAATTCTTTTTAAACGGCCCTTTATAATACAATTACCCTTAAAACCGGTCCCTACCACGGTTTTTAATTCATAATTTATTTTTTAAAGGCCCTGGATTCTTTTTAAACGGCCCTTATCAATACAATTCCTCCTAAAGCCGGTCCCTGTCACAGTTTTTATTTCATTAATTCTTTTTAAAAGGCCCTGAATTATTTATTGAGGGCCCTGAAGGATTTAATTTACCTTAACTCCAATCCCTCTCACAGTTTTAATTCAATAGATTACTTTTAAAAGGCCCTGAATTCTTATTTAACTTCCTTAATAAATCAGTTAATCTTAAAGCCGGTCCCAACCAAAGTTTTAAATTCATTAATTATTTTTTAAAGGCCCTGAATTCTTTTTAAACGGCCCTTAATAATACAATTACCCTTAAAGCCGGTCCCTACCACGGTTTTTAATTCATAATTTATTTTTTAAAGGCCCTGGATTCTTTTTAAACGGCCCTTATCAATACAATTCCTCCTAAAGCCGGTCCCTGTCAAAGTTTTAATTTCAGTAATTCTTTTTAAAAGGCCCTGAATTATTTATTGAGGGCCCTGAAGGATTTAATTTACCTTAAGGCCGATCCCTCTCACAGTTTTGATTCAATAGATTATTTTTAAAAGGCCCTGAATTCTTATTAAACTTCCTTAATAAATCAGTTACTCTTAAAGCCGGTCCCTACCAAAGTTTTAAATTCATTTATTATTTTTTAAAGGCCCTGAATTCTTTTTAAACGGCCCTTTATAATACAATAACCCTTAAAGCCGGTCCCTACCACGGTTTTAAATTCATAAATTATTTTTAAAAGGCCCTGAATTCTTATTAAACTCCCTTAATAAATCAGTTACTCTTGAAGCCGGTCCCTACCAAAGTTTTAAATTCAATAATTATTTTTTAAAGGCCCTGAATTCTTTTTAAACGGCCCTTAATAATACAATTACCCTTAATGCCGGTCCCCACCACGGTTTTTAATTCATAATTTATTTTTTAAAGGCCCTGGATTCTTTTTAAACGGCCCTTATCAATACAATTCCTCCTAAAGCCGGTCCCTGTCACAGTTTTAATTTCATTTATTCTTTTTAAAAGGCCTTGAATTATTTATTGAGGGCCCTGAAGGATTTAATTTACCTTAAGGCCGATCCCTCTTACAGTTTTAATTCAATAGATTATTTTTAAAAGGCCCTGAATTCTTATTAAACTCCCTTAATAAATCAGTTACTCTTAAAGCCGGTCCCAACCAAAGTTTTAAATTCATTAATTATTATTTAAGGCCCTAAATTCTTTTTAAACGGCCCTTTATAATACAATTACCCTTAAAGCCGGTCCCTACTACGGTTTTTAATTCATAATTTATTTTTTAAAGGCCCTAGATTCTTTTTAAACGGCCCTTATCAATACAATTCCTCCTAAAGCCGGTCCCTGTTACAGTTTTAATTTCATTAATTCTTTTTAAAAGGCCCTGAATTATTTATTGAGGGCCCTGAAGGATTTAATTTACCTTAAGGCCGATCCCTCTCACAGTTTTAATTCAATAGATTATTTTTAAAAGGCCCTGAATTCTTATTAAACTTCCTTAATAAATCAGTTACTCTTAAAGCCGGTCCCTACCAAAGTTTTAAATTCATTAATTATTTTTTAAAGGCCCTGAATTCTTTTTTAACGGCCCTTAATAATACAATTACCCTTAAAGCCGGTCCCTACCACGGTTTTTAATTCATAATTTATTTTTAAAAGGCCCTGGATTCTTTTTAAACGGCCCTTATCAATACAATTCCTCCTAAAGCCGGTGTCTGTCACAGTTTTAATTTCATTAATTCTTTTTAAAAGGCCCTGAATTATTTATTGAGGGCCCTGAAGGATTTAATTTACCTTAAGGCCGATCCCTCTCACAGTTTGAATTCAATAGATTATTTTTAAAAGGCCTTGAATTCTTATTAAACTTCCTTAATAAATCAGTTACTCTTAAAACCGGTCCCTATCAAAGTTTTAAATTCATTAATTATTTTTTAAAGGCCCTGAATTCTTTTTTAACGGCCCTTAATAATACAATTACCCTTAAAGCCGGTCCTTACTACGGTTTTAAATTCATAAATTATTTTTAAAAGGCCCTGAATTCTTATTAAACTCCCTTAATAAATCAGTTACTCTTAAAGCCGGTCCCTACCAAAGTTTAAAATTCATTAATTATTTTTTAAAGGCCCTGAATTCTTTTTAAACGGCCCTTTATAATACAATTACCCTTAAAGCCGGTCCCTACCACGGTTTTTAATTCATAATTTATTTTTTAAAGGCCCTGGATTATTTTTAAACGGCCCTTATCAATACAATTCCTCCTAAAGCCGGTCCCTGTCACAGTTTTAATTTCATTAATTCTTTTTAAAAGGCCCTGAATTATTTATTGAGGGCCCTGAAGGATTTAATTTACCTTAAGGCCGATCCCTCTCACAGTTTTAATTCAATAGATTATTTTTAAAAGGCCCTGAATTCTTATTAAACTTCCTTAATAAATCAGTTACTCTTAAAGCCGGTCCCTACCAAAGTTTTAAATTCATTAATTATTTTTTAAAGGCCCTGAATTCTTTTTAAACGGCCCTTAATAATACAATTACCCTTAAAGCCGGTCCCTACCACGGTTTTTAATTCATAATTTATTTTTTAAAGGCCCTGGATTCTTTTTAAACGGCCCTTATCAATACAATTCCTCCTAAAGCCGGTCCCTGTCACAGTTTTTATTTCATTAATTCTTTTTAAAAGGCCCTGAATTATTTATTGAGGGCCCTGAAGGATTTAATTTACCTTAAGGCCAATCCCTCTCACAGTTTTAATTCAATAGATTACTTTTAAAAGGCCCTGAATTCTTATTTAACTTCCTTAATAAATCAGTTTATCTTAAAGCCGGTCCCAACCAAAGTTTTAAATTCATTAATTATTTTTTAAAGGCCCTGAATTCTTTTTAAACGGCCCTTAATAATACAATAACCCTTAAAGCCGGTCCCTACCACGGTTTTTAATTCATAATTTATTTTTTAAAGGCCCTGGATTCTTTTTAAACGGCCCTTATCAATACAATTCCTCCTAAAGCCGGTCCCTGTCAAAGTTTTAATTTCAGTAATTCTTTTTAAAAGGCCCTGAATTATTTATTGAGGGCCCTGAAGGATTTAATTTACCTTAAGGCCGATCCCTCTCACAGTTTTGATTCAATAGATTATTTTTAAAAGGCCCTGAATTCTTATTAAACTTCCTTAATAAATCAGTTACTCTTAAAGCCGGTCCCTACCAAAGTTTTAAATTCATTTATTATTTTTTAAAGGCCCTGAATTCTTTTTAAACGGCCCTTTATAATACAATAACCCTTAAAGCCGGTCCCTACCACGGTTTTAAATTCATAAATTATTTTTAAAAGGCCCTGAATTCTTATTAAACTCCCTTAATAAATCAGTTACTCTTGAAGCCGGTCCCTACCAAAGTTTTAAATTCAATAATTATTTTTTAAAGGCCCTGAATTCTTTTTAAACGGCCCTTAATAATACAATTACCCTTAAAGCCGGTCCCTACTACGGTTTTTAATTCATAATTTATTTTTTAAAGGCCCTGGATTCTTTTTAAACGGCCCTTATCAATACAATTCCTCCTAAAGCCGGTCCCTGTTACAGTTTTAATTTCATTAATTCTTTTTAAAAGGCCCTGAATTATTTATTGAGGGCCCTGAAGGATTTAATTTACCTTAAGGCCGATCCCTCTCACAGTTTTAATTCAATAGATTATTTTTAAAAGGCCCTGAATTCTTATTAAACTTCCTTAATAAATCAGTTACTCTTAAAGCCGGTCCCTACCAAAGTTTTAAATTCATTAATTATTTTTTAAAGGCCCTGAATTCTTTTTTAACGGCCCTTAATAATACAATTACCCTTAAAGCCGGTCGCTACCACGGTTTTTAATTCATAATTTATTTTTAAAAGGCCCTGGATTCTTTTTAAACGGCCCTTATCAATACAATTCCTCCTAAAGCCGGTGTCTGTCACAGTTTTAATTTCATTAATTCTTTTTAAAAGGCCCTGAATTATTTATTGAGGGCCCTGAAGGATTTAATTTACCTTAAGGCCGATCCCTCTCACAGTTTGAATTCAATAGATTATTTTTAAAAGGCCCTGAATTCTTATTAAACTTCCTTAATAAATCAGTTACTCTTAAAACCGGTCCCTATCAAAGTTTTAAATTCATTAATTATTTTTTAAAGGCCCTGAATTCTTTTTTAACGGCCCTTAATAATACAATTACCCTTAAAGCCGGTCCTTACTACGGTTTTAAATTCATAAATTATTTTTAAAAGGCCCTGAATTCTTATTAAACTTCCTTAATAAATCAGTTACTCTTAAAGCCGGTCCCTACCAAAGTTTTAAATTCATTAATTATTTTTTAAAGGCCCTGAATTCTTTTTTAACGGCCCTTAATAATACAATTACCCTTAAAGCCGGTCCCTACCACGGTTTTTAATTCATAATTTATTTTTAAAAGGCCCTGGATTCTTTTTAAACGGCCCTTATCAATACAATTCCTCCTAAAGCCGGTGTCTGTCACAGTTTTAATTTCATTAATTCTTTTTAAAAGGCCCTGAATTATTTATTGAGGGCCCTGAAGGATTTAATTTACCTTAAGGCCGATCCCTCTCACAGTTTGAATTCAATAGATTATTTTTAAAAGGCCTTGAATTCTTATTAAACTTCCTTTATAAATCAGTTACTCTTAAAACCGGTCCCTATCAAAGTTTTAAATTCATTAATTATTTTTTAAAGGCCCTGAATTCTTTTTTAACGGCCCTTAATAATACAATTACCCTTAAAGCCGGTCCTTACTACGGTTTTAAATTCATAAATTATTTTTAAAAGGCCCTGAATTCTTATTAAACTCCCTTAATAAATCAGTTACTCTTAAAGCCGGTCCCTACCAAAGTTTAAAATTCATTAATTATTTTTTAAAGGCCCTGAATTCTTTTTAAACGGCCCTTTATAATACAATTACCCTTAAAGCCGGTCCCTACCACGGTTTTTAATTCATAATTTATTTTTTAAAGGCCCTGGATTATTTTTAAACGGCCCTTATCAATACAATTCCTCCTAAAGCCGGTCCCTGTCACAGTTTTAATTTCATTAATTCTTTTTAAAAGGCCCTGAATTATTTATTGAGGGCCCTGAAGGATTTAATTTACCTTAAGGCCGATCCCTCTCACAGTTTTAATTCAATTGATTATTTTTAAAAGGCCCTGAATTCTTATTAAACTTCCTTAATAAATCAGTTACTCTTAAAGCCGGTCCCTACCAAAGTTTTAAATTCATTAATTATTTTTTAAAGGCCCTGAATTCTTTTTAAACGGCCCTTAATAATACAATTACCCTTAAAGCCGGTCCCTAACACGGTTTTTAATTCATAATTTATTTTTTAAAGGCCCTGGATTCTTTTTAAACGGCCCTTATCAATACAATTCCTCCTAAAGCCGGTCCCTGTCACAGTTTTTATTTCATTAATTCTTTTTAAAAGGCCCTGAATTATTTATTGAGGGCCCTGAAGGATTTAATTTACCTTAAGGCCAATCCCTCTCACAGTTTTAATTCAATAGATTACTTTTAAAAGGCCCTGAATTCTTATTTAACTTCCTTAATAAATCAGTTTATCTTAAAGCCGGTCCCAACCAAAGTTTTAAATTCATTAATTATTTTTTAAAGGCCCTGAATTCTTTTTAAACGGCCCTTAATAATACAATTACCCTTAAAGCCGGTCCCTACCACGGTTTTTAATTCATAATTTATTTTTTAAAGGCCCTGGATTCTTTTTAAACGGCCCTTATCAATACAATTCCTCCTAAAGCCGGTCCCTGTCAAAGTTTTAATTTCAGTAATTCTTTTTAAAAGGCCCTGAATTATTTATTGAGGGCCCTGAAGGATTTAATTTACCTTAAGGCCGATCCCTCTCACAGTTTTGATTCAATAGATTATTTTTAAAAGGCCCTGAATTCTTATTAAACTTCCTTAATAAATCAGTTACTCTTAAAGCCGGTCCCTACCAAAGTTTTAAATTCATTTATTATTTTTTAAAGGCCCTGAATTCTTTTTAAACGGCCCTTTATAATACAATAACCCTTAAAGCCGGTCCCTACCACGGTTTTAAATTCATAAATTATTTTTAAAAGGCCCTGAATTCTTATTAAACTCCCTTAATAAATCAGTTACTCTTGAAGCCGGTCCCTACCAAAGTTTTAAATTCAATAATTATTTTTTAAAGGCCCTGAATTCTTTTTAAACGGCCCTTAATAATACAATTACCCTTAAAGCCGGTCCCTACTACGGTTTTTAATTCATAATTTATTTTTTAAAGGCCCTGGATTCTTTTTAAACGGCCCTTATCAATACAATTCCTCCTAAAGCCGGTCCCTGTTACAGTTTTAATTTCATTAATTCTTTTTAAAAGGCCCTGAATTATTTATTGAGGGCCCTGAAGGATTTAATTTACCTTAAGGCCGATCCCTCTCACAGTTTTAATTCAATAGATTATTTTTAAAAGGCCCTGAATTCTTATTAAACTTCCTTAATAAATCAGTTACTCTTAAAGCCGGTCCCTACCAAAGTTTTAAATTCATTAATTATTTTTTAAAGGCCCTGAATTCTTTTTTAACGGCCCTTAATAATACAATTACCCTTAAAGCCGGTCGCTACCACGGTTTTTAATTCATAATTTATTTTTAAAAGGCCCTGGATTCTTTTTAAACGGCCCTTATCAATACAATTCCTCCTAAAGCCGGTGTCTGTCACAGTTTTAATTTCATTAATTCTTTTTAAAAGGCCCTGAATTATTTATTGAGGGCCCTGAAGGATTTAATTTACCTTAAGGCCGATCCCTCTCACAGTTTGAATTCAATAGATTATTTTTAAAAGGCCCTGAATTCTTATTAAACTTCCTTAATAAATCAGTTACTCTTAAAACCGGTCCCTATCAAAGTTTTAAATTCATTAATTATTTTTTAAAGGCCCTGAATTCTTTTTTAACGGCCCTTAATAATACAATTACCCTTAAAGCCGGTCCTTACTACGGTTTTAAATTCATAAATTATTTTTAAAAGGCCCTGAATTCTTATTAAACTCCCTTAATAAATCAGTTACTCTTAAAGCCGGTCCCTACCAAAGTTTTAAATTCATTAATTATTTTTTAAAGGCCCTGAATTCTTTTTAAACGGCCCTTAATAATACAATTACCCTTAAAGCCGGTCCCTACCACGGTTTTTAATTCATAATTTATTTTTTAAAGGCCCTGGATTCTTTTTAAACGGCCCTTATCAATACAATTCCTCCTAAAGCCGGTCCCTGTCACAGTTTTAATTTCATTAATTCTTTTTAAAAGGCCCTGAATTATTTATTGAGGGCCCTGAAGGATTTAATTTACCTTAAGGCCGATCCCTCTCACAGTTTGAATTCAATAGATTATTTTTAAAAGGCCTTGAATTCTTATTAAACTTCCTTTATAAATCAGTTACTCTTAAAACCGGTCCCTATCAAAGTTTTAAATTCATTAATTATTTTTTAAAGGCCCTGAATTCTTTTTTAACGGCCCTTAATAATACAATTACCCTTAAAGCCGGTCCTTACTACGGTTTTAAATTCATAAATTATTTTTAAAAGGCCCTGAATTCTTATTAAACTCCCTTAATAAATCAGTTAATCTTAAAGCCGGTCCCTACCAAAGTTTAAAATTCATTAATTATTTTTTAAAGGCCCTGAATTCTTTTTAAACGGCCCTTTATAATACAATTACCCTTAAAGCCGGTCCCTACCACGGTTTTTAATTCATAATTTATTTTTTAAAGGCCCTGGATTATTTTTAAACGGCCCTTATCAATACAATTCCTCCTAAAGCCGGTCCCTGTCACAGTTTTAATTTCATTAATTCTTTTTAAAAGGCCCTGAATTATTTATTGAGGGCCCTGAAGGATTTAATTTACCTTAAGGCCGATCCCTCTCACAGTTTTAATTCAATAGATTATTTTTAAAAGGCCCTGAATTCTTATTAAACTTCCTTAATAAATCAGTTACTCTTAAAGCCGGTCCCTACCAAAGTTTTAAATTCATTAATTATTTTTTAAAGGCCCTGAATTCTTTTTAAACGGCCCTTAATAATACAATTACCCTTAAAGCCGGTCCCTACCACGGTTTTTAATTCATAATTTATTTTTTAAAGGCCCTGGATTCTTTTTAAACGGCCCTTATCAATACAATTCCTCCTAAAGCCGGTCCCTGTCACAGTTTTTATTTCATTAATTCTTTTTAAAAGGCCCTGAATTATTTATTGAGGGCCCTGAAGGATTTAATTTACCTTAAGGCCAATCCCTCTCACAGTTTTAATTCAATAGATTACTTTTAAAAGGCCCTGAATTCTTATTTAACTTCCTTAATAAATCAGTTTATCTTAAAGCCGGTCCCAACCAAAGTTTTAAATTCATTAATTATTTTTTAAAGGCCCTGAATTCTTTTTAAACGGCCCTTAATAATACAATTACCCTTAAAGCCGGTCCCTACCACGGTTTTTAATTCATAATTTATTTTTTAAAGGCCCTGGATTCTTTTTAAACGGCCCTTATCAATACAATTCCTCCTAAAGCCGGTCCCTGTCAAAGTTTTAATTTCAGTAATTCTTTTTAAAAGGCCCTGAATTATTTATTGAGGGCCCTGAAGGATTTAATTTACCTTAAGGCCGATCCCTCTCACAGTTTTGATTCAATAGATTATTTTTAAAAGGCCCTGAATTCTTATTAAACTTCCTTAATAAATCAGTTACTCTTAAAGCCGGTCCCTACCAAAGTTTTAAATTCATTTATTATTTTTTAAAGGCCCTGAATTCTTTTTAAACGGCCCTTTATAATACAATAACCCTTAAAGCCGGTCCCTACCACGGTTTTAAATTCATAAATTATTTTTAAAAGGCCCTGAATTCTTATTAAACTCCCTTAATAAATCAGTTACTCTTGAAGCCGGTCCCTACCAAAGTTTTAAATTCAATAATTATTTTTTAAAGGCCCTGAATTCTTTTTAAACGGCCCTTAATAATACAATTACCCTTAAAGCCGGTCCCTACTACGGTTTTTAATTCATAATTTATTTTTTAAAGGCCCTGGATTCTTTTTAAACGGCCCTTATCAATACAATTCCTCCTAAAGCCGGTCCCTGTTACAGTTTTAATTTCATTAATTCTTTTTAAAAGGCCCTGAATTATTTATTGAGGGCCCTGAAGGATTTAATTTACCTTAAGGCCGATCCCTCTCACAGTTTTAATTCAATAGATTATTTTTAAAAGGCCCTGAATTCTTATTAAACTTCCTTAATAAATCAGTTACTCTTAAAGCCGGTCCCTACCAAAGTTTTAAATTCATTAATTATTTTTTAAAGGCCCTGAATTCTTTTTTAACGGCCCTTAATAATACAATTACCCTTAAAGCCGGTCGCTACCACGGTTTTTAATTCATAATTTATTTTTAAAAGGCCCTGGATTCTTTTTAAACGGCCCTTATCAATACAATTCCTCCTAAAGCCGGTGTCTGTCACAGTTTTAATTTCATTAATTCTTTTTAAAAGGCCCTGAATTATTTATTGAGGGCCCTGAAGGATTTAATTTACCTTAAGGCCGATCCCTCTCACAGTTTGAATTCAATAGATTATTTTTAAAAGGCCCTGAATTCTTATTAAACTTCCTTAATAAATCAGTTACTCTTAAAACCGGTCCCTATCAAAGTTTTAAATTCATTAATTATTTTTTAAAGGCCCTGAATTCTTTTTTAACGGCCCTTAATAATACAATTACCCTTAAAGCCGGTCCTTACTACGGTTTTAAATTCATAAATTATTTTTAAAAGGCCCTGAATTCTTATTAAACTCCCTTAATAAATCAGTTACTCTTAAAGCCGGTCCCTACCAAAGTTTTAAATTCATTAATTATTTTTTAAAGGCCCTGAATTCTTTTTAAACGGCCCTTAATAATACAATTACCCTTAAAGCCGGTCCCTACCACGGTTTTTAATTCATAATTTATTTTTTAAAGGCCCTGGATTCTTTTTAAACGGCCCTTATCAATACAATTCCTCCTAAAGCCGGTCCCTGTCACAGTTTTAATTTCATTAATTCTTTTTAAAAGGCCCTGAATTATTTATTGAGGGCCCTGAAGGATTTAATTTACCTTAAGGCCGATCCCTCTCACAGTTTTAATTCAATAGATTATTTTTAAAAGGCCCTGAATTCTTATTAAACTTCCTTAATAAATCAGTTAATCTTAAAGCCGGTCCCTACCAAAGTTTTAAATTCATTAATTATTTTTTAAAGGCCCTGAATTCTTTTTAAACGGCCCTTAATAATACAATTACCCTTAAAGCCGGTCCCTACCACGGTTTTTAATTCATAATTTATTTTTTAAAGGCCCTGGATCCTTTTGAAACGGCCCTTATCAATACAATTCCTCCTAAAGCCGGTCCCTGTCAAAGTTTTAATTTCATTAATTCTTTTTAAAAGGCCCTGAATTATTTATTGAGGGCCCTGAAGGATTTAATTTACCTTAAGGCCGATCCCTCTCACAGTTTTATTTCAATAGATTATTTTTAAAAGGCCCTGAATTCTTATTAAACTTCCTTAATAAATCAGTTACTCTTAAAGCCGGTCCCTACCAAAGTTTAAAATTCATTAATTATTTTTTAAAGGCCCTGAATTCTTTTTAAACGGCCCTTTATAATACAATTACCCTTAAAACCGGTCCCTACCACGGTTTTTAATTCATTATTTATTTTTTAAAGGCCCTGGATTCTTTATAAACGGCCCTTATCAATACAATTCCTCCTAAAGCCGGTGTCTGTTACAGTTTTAATTTCATTAATTCTTTTTAAAAGGCCCTGAATTATTTATTGAGGGCCCTGAAGGATTTAATTCACCTTAAGGCCGATCCCTCTCACAGTTTTAATTCAATAGATTATTTTTAAAAGGCCCTGAATTCTCATTAAACTTCCTTAATAAATCAGTTACTCTTGAAGCCGGTCCCTACCAAAGTTTTAAATTCATTAATTATTTTTTAAAGGCCCTGAATTCTTTTTAAACGGCCCTTAATAATACAATTACCCTTAAAACCGGTCCCTACCACTGTTTTAAATTCATAAATTATTTTTAAAAGGCCCTGAATTCTTATTTAACTCCCTTAATAAATCAGTTACTCTTAAAACCGGTCCCTACCCAAGTTTTAAATTCATTAATTATTTTTTAAAGGCCCTGAATTCTTTTTAAACGGCCCTTAATAATACAATTACCCTTAAAGCCGGTCCCTACCACGGTTTTTAATTCATAATTTATTTTTTAAAGGCCCTGGATTCTTTTTAAACGGCCCTTATCAATACAATTCCTCCTAAAGCCGGTCCCTGTCACAGTTTTAATTTCATTAATTCTTTTTAAAAGGCCCTGAATTATTTATTGAGGGCCCTGAAGGATTTAATTTACCTTAAGGCCGATCCCTCTCACAGTTTTAATTCAATAGATTATTTTTAAAAGGCCCTGAATTCTTATTAAACTCCCTTAATAAATCAGTGACTCTTAAAGCCGGTCCTAACCAAAGTTTTAAATTCATTAATTATTTTTTAAAGGCCCTGAATTCTTTTTAAACGGCCCTTAATTATACAATTACCCTTAAAGCCGGTGCCTACCACGGTTTTTAATTCATAATTTATTTTTAAAAGGCCCTGGATTCTTTTTAAACGGCCCTTATCAATACAATTCCTCCTAAAGCCGGTCCCTGTCACAGTTTTAATTTCATTAATTCTTTTTAAAAGGCCCTGAATTATATATTGAGGGCCCTGAAGGATTTTATTTACCTTAAAACCGATCCCTCTCACAGTTTTAATTCAATAGATTATTTTTAAAAGGCCCTGAATTCTTATTAAACTTCCTTAATAAATCAGTTACTCTTAAAGCCGGTCCCTACCAAAGTTTTAAATTCATTAATTATTTTTTAAAGGCCCTGAATTCTTTTTAAACGGCCCTTAATAATACAATTACCCTTAAAGCCGGTCCCTACCACGGTTTTTAATTCATTATTTATTTTTTAAAGGCCCTGGATTCTTTTTAAACGGCCCTTATCAATACCATTCCTCCTAAAGCCGGTCCCTGTCACAGTTTTTATTTCATTATTCTTTTTAAAAGGCCCTGAATTATTTATTGAGGGCCCTGAAGGATTTAATTTACCTTAAGGCCGATCCCTCTCACAGTTTTAATTCAATAGATTATTTTTAAAAGGCCGTGAATTCTTATTAAACTTCCTTAATAAATCAGTTACTCTTAAAGCCGGTCCCTACCAAAGTTTAAAATTTATTAATTATTTTTTAAAGGCCCTGAATTCTTTTTAAACGGCCCTTTATAATACAATTACCCTTAAAGCCGGTCCCTTCCACGGTTTATAATTCATAAATTATTTTTAAAAGGCCCTGAATTCTTATTTAACTCCCTTAATAAATCAGTTACTCTTAAAGCCGGTCCCTACCAAAGTTTTAAATTCAATAATTATTTTTTAAAGGCCCTGAATTCTTTTTAAACGGCCCTTAATAATACAATTACCCTTAAATCCGGTCCCTACCACGGTTTTTAATTCATAATTTATTTTTTAAAGGCCCTGGATTCTTTTTAAACGGCCCTTATCAATACAATTCCTCCTAAAGCCGGTCCCTGTCACAGTTTTAGTTTCATTAATTCTTTTTAAAAGGCCCTGAATTATTTATTGAGGGCCCTGAAGGATTTAATTTACCTTAAGGCCGATCCCTCTTACAGTTTTAATTCAATAGATTATTTTTAAAAGGCCCTGAATTCTTATTAAACTTCCTTAATAAATCAGTTAATCTTAAAGCCGGTCCCTACCAAAGTTTTAAATTCATTAATTATTTTTTAAAGGCCCTGAATTCTTTTTAAACGGCCCTTAATAATACAATTACCCTTAAAGCCGGTCCCTACCACGGTTTTTAATTCATAATTTATTTTTTAAAGGCCCTGGATCCTTTTGAAACGGCCCTTATCAATACAATTCCTCCTAAAGCCGGTCCCTGTCAAAGTTTTAATTTCATTAATTCTTTTTAAAAGGCCCTGAATTATTTATTGAGGGCCCTGAAGGATTTAATTTACCTTAAGGCCGATCCCTCTCACAGTTTTATTTCAATAGATTATTTTTAAAAGGCCCTGAATTCTTATTAAACTTCCTTAATAAATCAGTTACTCTTAAAGCCGGTCCCTACCAAAGTTTAAAATTCATTAATTATTTTTTAAAGGCCCTGAATTCTTTTTAAACGGCCCTTTATAATACAATTACCCTTAAAACCGGTCCCTACCACGGTTTTTAATTCATTATTTATTTTTTAAAGGCCCTGGATTCTTTATAAACGGCCCTTATCAATACAATTCCTCCTAAAGCCGGTGTCTGTTACAGTTTTAATTTCATTAATTCTTTTTAAAAGGCCCTGAATTATTTATTGAGGGCCCTGAAGGATTTAATTCACCTTAAGGCCGATCCCTCTCACAGTTTTAATTCAATAGATTATTTTTAAAAGGCCCTGAATTCTTATTAAACTTCCTTAATAAATCAGTTACTCTTGAAGCCGGTCCCTACCAAAGTTTTAAATTCATTAATTATTTTTTAAAGGCCCTGAATTCTTTTTAAACGGCCCTTAATAATACAATTACCCTTAAAACCGGTCCCTACCACTGTTTTAAATTCATAAATTATTTTTAAAAGGCCCTGAATTCTTATTTAACTCCCTTAATAAATCAGTTACTCTTAAAACCGGTCCCTACCAAAGTTTTAAATTCATTAATTATTTTTTAAAGGCCCTGAATTCTTTTTAAACGGCCCTTAATAATACAATTACCCTTAAAGCCGGTCCCTACCACGGTTTTTAATTCATAATTTATTTTTTAAAGGCCCTGGATTCTTTTTAAACGGCCCTTATCAATACAATTCCTCCTAAAGCCGGTCCCTGTCACAGTTTTAATTTCATTAATTCTTTTTAAAAGGCCCTGAATTATTTATTGAGGGCCCTGAAGGATTTAATTTACCTTAAGGCCGATCCCTCTCACAGTTTTAATTCAATAGATTATTTTTAAAAGGCCCTGAATTCTTATTAAACTCCCTTAATAAATCAGTGACTCTTAAAGCCGGTCCTAACCAAAGTTTTAAATTCATTAATTATTTTTTAAAGGCCCTGAATTCTTTTTAAACGGCCCTTAATTATACAATTACCCTTAAAGCCGGTGCCTACCACGGTTTTTAATTCATAATTTATTTTTAAAAGGCCCTGGATTCTTTTTAAACGGCCCTTATCAATACAATTCCTCCTAAAGCCGGTCCCTGTCACAGTTTTAATTTCATTAATTCTTTTTAAAAGGCCCTGAATTATATATTGAGGGCCCTGAAGGATTTTATTTACCTTAAAACCGATCCCTCTCACAGTTTTAATTCAATAGATTATTTTTAAAAGGCCCTGAATTCTTATTAAACTTCCTTAATAAATCAGTTACTCTTAAAGCCGGTCCCTACCAAAGTTTTAAATTCATTAATTATTTTTTAAAGGCCCTGAATTCTTTTTAAACGGCCCTTAATAATACAATTACCCTTAAAGCCGGTCCCTACCACGGTTTTTAATTCATTATTTATTTTTTAAAGGCCCTGGATTCTTTTTAAACGGCCCTTATCAATACCATTCCTCCTAAAGCCGGTCCCTGTCACAGTTTTTATTTCATTATTCTTTTTAAAAGGCCCTGAATTATTTATTGAGGGCCCTGAAGGATTTAATTTACCTTAAGGCCGATCCCTCTCACAGTTTTAATTCAATAGATTATTTTTAAAAGGCCGTGAATTCTTATTAAACTTCCTTAATAAATCAGTTACTCTTAAAGCCGGTCCCTACCAAAGTTTAAAATTTATTAATTATTTTTTAAAGGCCCTGAATTCTTTTTAAACGGCCCTTTATAATACAATTACCCTTAAAGCCGGTCCCTTCCACGGTTTATAATTCATAAATTATTTTTAAAAGGCCCTGAATTCTTATTTAAATCCCTTAATAAATCAGTTACTCTTAAAGCCGGTCCCTACCAAAGTTTTAAATTCAATAATTATTTTTTAAAGGCCCTGAATTCTTTTTAAACGGCCCTTAATAATACAATTACCCTTAAATCCGGTCCCTACCACGGTTTTTAATTCATAATTTATTTTTTAAAGGCCCTGGATTCTTTTTAAACGGCCCTTATCAATACAATTCCTCCTAAAGCCGGTCCCTGTCACAGTTTTAGTTTCATTAATTCTTTTTAAAAGGCCCTGAATTATTTATTGAGGGCCCTGAAGGATTTAATTTACCTTAAGGCCAATCCCTCTCACAGTTTTAATTCAATAGATTATTTTTAAAAGGCCCTAAATTCTTATTAAACTTCCTTAATAAATCAGTTACTCTTAAAGCCGGTCCCTACCAAAGTTTTAAATTCATTAATTATTTTTTAAAGGCCCTGAATTCTTTTTAAACGGCCCTTTATAATACAATTACCCTTAAAGCCGGTCCCTACCACGGTTTTAAATTCAATAGATTATTTTTAAAAGGCCCTGAATTCTTATTAAACTTCCTTAATAAATCAGTTACTCTTAAAGCCGGTCCCTACCAAAGTTTTAAATTCATTAATTATTTTTTAAAGGCCCTGAATTCTTTTTAAACGGCCCTTAATAATACAATTACCCTTAAAGCCGGTCCCTACTACGGTTTTTAATTCATAATTTATTTTTTAAAGGCCCTGGATTCTTTTTAAACGGCCCTTATCAATACAATTCCTCCTAAAGCCGGTCCCTGTCACAGTTTTAATTTCATTAATTCTTTTTAAAAGGCCCTGAATTATTTATTGAGGGCCCTGAAGGATTTAATTTACCTTAAGGCCAATTCCTTTCACAGTTTTAATTCAATAGATTATTTTTAAAAGGCCCTGAATTCTTATTAAACTTCCTTAATAAATCAGTTACTCTTAAAGCCGGTCCCTACCAAAGTTTTAAATTCATAAATTATTTTTAAAAGGCCCTGAATTCTTTTTAAACGGCCCTTTATAATACAATAACCCTTAAAGCCGGTCCCTACCACGGTTTTAAATTCATAAATTATTTTTAAAAGGCCCTGAATTCTTATTAAACTTCCTTAATAAATCAGTTACTCTTGAAGCCGGTCCCTACCAAAGTTTTAAATTCATTAATTATTTTTTAAAGGCCCTGAATTCTTTTTAAACGGCCCTTAATAATACAATTACCCTTAAAGCCGGTCCCTACCACGGTTTTTAATTCATAATTTATTTTTTAAAGGCCCTGGATTCTTTTTAAACGGCCCTTATCAATACAATTCCTCCTAAAGCCGGTCCCTGTCACAGTTTTAATTTCATTAATTCTTTTTAAAAGGCCCTGGATTCTTTTTAAACGGCCCTTAATAATACAATTACCCTTAAAGCATGTCCCTACCACGGTTTTTAATTCATAATTTATTTTTTAAAGGCCCTGGATTCTTTTTAAACGGCCCTTATCAATACAATTCCTCCTAAAGCCGGTCCCTGTCACAGTTTTAATTTCATTAATTCTTTTTAAAAGGCCCTGAATTTTTTATTGAGGGCCCTGAAGGATTTAATTTACCTTAAGGCCGATCCCTCTCACAATTATAATTCAATAGATTATTTTTAAAAGGCCCTGAATTCTTATTAAACTTCCTTAATAAATCAGTAAATCTTAAAGCCGGTCCCTACCAAAGTTTTGAATTCATTAATTATTTTTTAAAGGCCCTGAATT
Source organism: Glyphotaelius pellucidus (assembly GCA_936435175.1). Taxonomy (NCBI): domain Eukaryota; kingdom Metazoa; phylum Arthropoda; class Insecta; order Trichoptera; family Limnephilidae; genus Glyphotaelius; species Glyphotaelius pellucidus. The sequence continues at coordinate 12,394,872 of OW386558.1, forward strand.
CTTTTTAAACGGCCCTTAATAATACAATTACCCTTAAAGCCGGTCCCTACCACGGTTTTTAATTCATAATTTATTTTTTAAAGGCCCTGGATTCTTTTTAAACGGCCCTTATCAATACAATTCCTCCTTAAGCCGGTCCCTGTCACAGTTTTAATTTCATTAATTCTTTTTAAAAGGCCCTGAATTATTTATTGAGGGCCCTGAAGGATTTAATTTACCTTAAGGCCAATTCCTTTCACAGTTTTAATTCAATAGATTATTTTTAAAAGGCCCTGAATTCTTATTAAACTTCCTTAATAAATCAGTTACTCTTAAAGCCGGTCCCTACCAAAGTTTTAAATTCATTAATTATTTTTTAAAGGCCCTGAATTCTTTTTAAACGGCCCTTAATAATACAATTACCCTTAAAGCCGGTCCCTACCACGGTTTTAAATTCAATAGATTATTTTTAAAAGGCCCTGAATTCTTATTAAACTTCCTTAATAAATCAGTTACTCTTAAAGCCGGTCCCTACCAAAGTTTTAAATTCATTAATTATTTTTTAAAGGCCCTGAATTCTTTTTAAACGGCCCTTAATAATACAATTACCCTTAAAGCCGGTCCGTACCACGGTTCTTAATTCATAATTTATTTTTTAAAGGCCCTGGATTCTTTTTAAACGGCCCTTATCAATACAATTCCTCCTTAAGCCGGTCCCTGTCACTGTTTTAATTTCATTAATTCTTTTTAAAAGGCCCTGAATTTTTTATTAAGGGCCCTGAAGAATTTAATTTACCTTAAGGCCGATCCCTCTCACAGTTTTAATTCAATAGATTATTTTTAAAAGGCCCTGAATTCTTATTAAACTTCCTTAAAAAATCAGTTACTCTTAAAGCCGGTCCCTACCAAAGTTTTAAATTCATTAATTATTTTTTAAAGGCCCTGAATTCTTTTTAAACGGTCCTTAATAATACGATTACCCTTAAAGCCGGTCCCTACCACGGTTTTTAATTCATTATTTATTTTTTAAAGGCCCTGGATTCTTTTTAAACGGCCCTTAATAATACAATTACCCTTAAAGCATGTCCCTACCACGGTTTTTAATTCATAATTTATTTTTTAAAGGCCCTGGATTCTTTTTAAACGGCCCTTATCAATACAATTCCTCCTTTAGCCGGTCCCTGTCACAGTTTTAATTTCATTAATTCTTTTTAAAAGGCCCTTAATTATTTATTGAGGGCCCTGAAGGATTTAATTTACCTTAAGGCCGATCCCTCTCACAGTTTAAATTCAATAGATTATTTTTATAAGGCCCTGAATTCTTATTAAACTTCCTTAATAAATCAGTTACTCTTTAAGCCGGTCCCTACCAAAGTTTTAAATTCATTAATTATTTTTTAAAGGCCCTGAATTCTTTTTAAACGGCCCTTTATAATACAATTACCCTTAAAGCCGGTCCCTACCACGGTTTTAAATTCAATAGATTATTTTTAAAAGGCCCTGAATTCTTATTAAACTTCCTTAATAAATCAGTTACTCTTAAAGCCGGTCCCTACCAAAGTTTTAAATTCATTAATTATTTTTTAAAGGCCCTGAATTCTTTTTAAACGGCCCTTAATAATACAATTACCCTTAAAGCCGGTCCCTACTACGGTTTTTAATTCATAATTTATTTTTTAAAGGCCCTGGATTCTTTTTAAACGGCCCTTATCAATACAATTCCTCCTAAAGCCGGTCCCTGTCACAGTTTTAATTTCATTAATTCTTTTTAAAAGGCCCTGAATTATTTATTGAGGGCCCTGAAGGATTTAATTTACCTTAAGGCCAATTCCTTTCACAGTTTTAATTCAATAGATTATTTTTAAAAGGCCCTGAATTCTTATTAAACTTCCTTAATAAATCAGTTACTCTTAAAGCCGGTCCCTACCAAAGTTTTAAATTCATAAATTATTTTTAAAAGGCCCTGAATTCTTTTTAAACGGCCCTTTATAATACAATAACCCTTAAAGCCGGTCCCTACCACGGTTTTAAATTCATAAATTATTTTTAAAAGGCCCTGAATTCTTATTAAACTTCCTTAATAAATCAGTTACTCTTAAAGCCGGTCCCTACCAAAGTTTTAAATTTATTAATTATTTTTTAAAGGCCCTGAATTCTTTTTAAACGGCCCTTAATAAAACAATTACCCTTAAAACCGGTCCCTACCACGGTTCTTAATTCATAATTTATTTTTTAAAGGCCCTGGATTCTTTTTAAACGGCCCTTATTAATACAATTCCTCCTAAAGCCGGTCCCTGTCACTGTTTTAATTTCATTAATTCTTTTTAAAAGGCCCTGAATTTTTTATTGAGGGCCCTGAAGAATGTAATTTACCTTAAGGCCGATCCCTCTCACAGTTTTAATTCAATAGATTATTTTTAAAAAGCCCTGAATTCTTATTAAACTTCCTTAATAAATCAGTTACTCTTAAAGCCGGTCCCTACCAAAGTTTTAAATTCATTAATTATTTTTTAAGACCCTGAATTCTTTTTAAACGGTCCTTAATAATACAATTACCCTTAAAGCCGGTCCCTACCACGGTTTTTAATTCATAATTTATTTTTTAAAGGCCCTGGATTCTTTTTAAACGGCCCTTAATAATACAATTACCCTTAAAGCATGTCCCTACCACGGTTTTTAATTCATAATTTATTTTTTAAAGGCCCTGGATTCTTTTTAAACGGCCCTTATCAATACAATTCCTCCTTAAGCCGGTCCCTGTCACAGTTTTAATTTCATTAATTCTTTTTAAAAGGCCCTGAATTATTTATTGAGGGCCCTGAAGAATGTAATTTACCTTAAGGCCGATCCCTCTCACAGTTTTAATTCAATAGATTATTTTTATAAGGCCCTGAATTCTTATTAAACTTCCTTAATAAATCAGTTACTCTTTAAGCCGGTCCCTACCAAAGTTTTAAATTCATTAATTATTTTTTAAAGGCCCTGAATTCTTTTTAAACGGCCCTTTATAATACAATTACCCTTAAAGCCGGTCCCAACCACGGTTTTTAATTCATAATTTATTTTTTAAAGGCCCTGGATTCTTTTTAAACGGCCCTTATCAATACAATTCCTCCTAAAGCCGGTCCCTGTCACAGTTTTAATTTCATTAATTCTTTTTAAAAGGCCCTGAATTTTTTATTGAGGGCCCTGAAGGATTTAATTTACCTTAAGGCCGATCCCTCTCACAATTTTAATTCAATAGATTATTTTTAAAAGGCCCTGAATTCTTATTAAACTTCCTTAATAAATCAGTTACCCTTAAAGCCGGTCCCTACCACGGTTTTTAATTCATAATTTATTTTTTAAAGGCCCTGGATTCTTTTTAAACGGCCCTTAATAATACAATTACCCTTAAAGCATGTCCCTACCACGGTTTTTAATTCATAATTTATTTTTTAAAGGCCCTGGATTATTTATTGAGGGCCCTGAAGGATTAAATTTACCTTAAAGCCGATCCCTCTCACAGTTTTAATTCAATAGATTATTTTTAAAAGGCCCTGAATTCTTATTAAACTTCCTTAATAAATCAGTTACTCTTAAAGCCGGTCCCTACCAAAGTTTTAAATTCATTAATTATTTTTTAAAGGCCCTGAATTCTTTTTAAACGGCCCTTTATAATACAATTACCCTTAAAGCCGGTCCCTACCACGGTTTTAAATTCATAAATTATTTTTATAAGGCCCTGAATTCTTATTAAACTCCCTTAATAAATCAGTTACTCTTGAAGCCGGTCCCTACCAAAGTTTTAAATTCATTAATTATTTTTTAAAGGCCCTGAATTCTTTTTAAATGGCCCTTAATAATACAATTACCCTTAAAGCCGGTCCCTACCACGGTTTTTAATTCATAATTTATTTTTTAAAGGCCCTGGATTCTTTTTAAACGGCCCTTATCAATACAATTCCTCCTAAAGCCGGTCCCTGTCACAGTTTTAATTTCATTAATTCTTTTTAAAAGGCCCTTAATTATTTATTGAGGGCCCTGAAGGATTTAATTTACCTTAAGGCCGATCCCTCTCACAGTTTTAATTCAATAGATTATTTTTAAAAGGCCCTGAATTCTTATTAAACTTCCTTAATAAATCAGTTACTCTTTAAGCCGGTCCCTACCAAAGTTTTAAATTCATTAATTATTTTTTAAAGGCCCTGAATTCTTTTTAAACGGCCCTTTATAATACAATTACCCTTAAAGCCGGTCCCAACCACGGTTTTTAATTCATAATTTATTTTTTAAAGGCCCTGGATTCTTTTTAAACGGCCCTTATCAATACAATTCCTCCTAAAGCCGGTCCCTGTCACAGTTTTAATTTCATTAATTCTTTTTAAAAGGCCCTGAATTTTTTATTGAGGGCCCTGAAGGATTTAATTTACCTTAAGGCCGATCCCTCTCACAGTTTAGATTCAATAGATTATTTTTAAAAGGCCCTGAATTCTTATTAAACTTCCTTAATAAATCAGTTACTCTTAAAGCCGGTCCCTACCAATTTTTAAATTCATTAATTATTTTTTAAAGGCCCTGAATTCTTTTTAAACGGCCCTCAATAATACAATTACTCTTAAAGTCGGTCCCTACCACGGTTTTATATTCATAAATTATTTTTAAAAGGCCCTGAATTCTTATTAAACTCCCTTAATAAATCAGTTACTCTTAAAGCCGGTCCCTACCAAAGTTTTAAATTCATTAATTATTTTTTAAAGGCTCTGAATTCTTTTTAAACGGCCCTTAATAATACAATAACCCTTAAAGCCGGTCCCTACCACGGTTTAAAATTCATAAATTATTTTTAAAAGGCCCTGAATTCTTATTAAACTCCCTTAATAAATCAGTTACTCTTGAAGCCGGTCCCTACCAAAGTTTTAAATTCATTAATTATTTTTTAAAGGCCCTGAATTCTTTTTAAACGGCCCTTAATAATACAATTACCCTTAAAGCCGGTCCGTACCACGGTTCTTAATTCATAATTTATTTTTTAAAGGCCCTGGATTCTTTTTAAACGGCCCTTATCAATACAATTCCTCCTTAAGCCGGTCCCTGTCACTGTTTTAATTTCATTAATTCTTTTTAAAAGGCCCTGAATTTTTTATTGAGGGCCCTGAAGAATTTAATTTACCTTAAGGCCGATCCCTCTCACAGTTTTAATTCAATAGATTATTTTTAAAAGGCCCTGAATTCTTATTAAACTTCCTTAAAAAATCAGTTACTCTTAAAGCCGGTCCCTACCAAAGTTTTAAATTCATTAATTATTTTTTAAAGGCCCTGAATTCTTTTTAAACGGTCCTTAATAATACGATTACCCTTAAAGCCGGTCCCTACCACGGTTTTTAATTCATTATTTATTTTTTAAAGGCCCTGGATTCTTTTTAAACGGCCCTTAATAATACAATTACCCTTAAAGCATGTCCCTACCACGGTTTTTAATTCATAATTTATTTTTTAAAGGCCCTGGATTCTTTTTAAACGGCCCTTATCAATACAATTCCTCCTTTAGCCGGTCCCTGTCACAGTTTTAATTTCATTAATTCATTTTAAAAGGCCCTTAATTATTTATTGAGGGCCCTGAAGGATTTAATTTACCTTAAGGCCGATCCCTCTCACAGTTTTAATTCAATAGATTATTTTTAAAAGGCCCTGAATTCTTATTAAACTTCCTTAATAAATCAGTTACTCTTTAAGCCGGTCCCTACCAAAGTTTTAAATTCATTAATTATTTTTTAAAGGCCCTGAATTCTTTTTAAACGGCCCTTTATAATACAATTACCCTTAAAGCCGGTCCCAACCACGGTTTTTAATTCATAATTTATTTTTTAAAGGCCCTGGATTCTTTTTAAACGGCCCTTATCAATACAATTCCTCCTAAAGCCGGTCCCTGTCACAGTTTTAATTTCATTAATTCTTTTTAAAAGGCCCTGAATTTTTTATTGAGGGCCCTGAAGGATTTAATTTACCTTAAGGCCGATCCCTCTCACAGTTTAGATTCAATAGATTATTTTTAAAAGGCCCTGAATTCTTATTAAACTTCCTTAATAAATCAGTTACTCTTAAAGCCGGTCCCTACCAATTTTTAAATTCATTAATTATTTTTTAAAGGCCCTGAATTCTTTTTAAACGGCCCTCAATAATACAATTACTCTTAAAGTCGGTCCCTACCACGGTTTTATATTCATAAATTATTTTTAAAAGGCCCTGAATTCTTATTAAACTCCCTTAATAAATCAGTTACTCTTAAAGCCGGTCCCTACCAAAGTTTTAAATTCATTAATTATTTTTAAAGGCTCTGAATTCTTTTTAAACGGCCCTTAATAATACAATAACCCTTAAAGCCGGTCCCTACCACGGTTTAAAATTCATAAATTATTTTTAAAAGGCCCTGAATTCTTATTAAACTCCCTTAATAAATCAGTTACTCTTGAAGCCGGTCCCTACCAAAGTTTTAAATTCATTAATTATTTTTTAAAGGCCCTGAATTCTTTTTAAACGGCCCTTAATAATACAATTACCCTTAAAACTGGTCCCTACCACGGTTTTTAATTCATAATTTATTTTTTAAAGGCCCTGGATTCTTTTTAAAACGGCCCTTATCAATACAATTCCTCCTAAAGCCGGTCCCTGTCACAGTTTTAATTTCATTAATTCTTTTTAAAAGGCCCTTAATTATTAATTGAGGGCCCTGAAGGATTTAATTTACCTTAAGGCCGATCCCTCTCACAGTTTTAATTCAATAGATTATTTTTAAAAGGCCCTGAATTCTTATTTAACTTCCTTTATAAATCAGTTACTCTTAAAGCCGGTCCCTACCAAAGTTTCAAATTCATTAATTATTTTTTAAAGGCCCTGAATTCTTTTTAAACGGCCCTTAATAATACAATTACCCTTAAAGCCGGTCCCTACCACGGTTTTAAATTCATAATTTATTTTTTAAAGGCCCTGGATTCTTTTTAAACGGCCCTAATCAATACAATTCCTCCTAAAGCCGGTCCCTGTCACAGTTTTAATTTCATTAATTCTTTTTAAAAGGCCCTGAATTATTTATTGAGGGCCCTGAAGGATTTAATTTACCTTAAGGCCGATCCCTCTCACAGTTTTAATTCAATAGATTATTTTTAAAAGGCCCTGAATTCTTATTAAACTTCCTTAATAAATCAGTTACTCTTAAAGCCGGTCCCTACCAATTTTTAAATTCATTAATTATTTTTTAAAGGCCCTGAATTCTTTTTAAACGGCCCTCAATAATACAATTACCCTTAAAGTCGGTCCCTACCACGGTTTTAAATTCATAAATTATTTTTAAAAGGCCCTGAATTCTTATTAAACTCCCTTAATAAATCAGTTTCTCTTAAAGCCGGTCCCTACCAAAGTTTTAAATTCATTAATTATTTTTTAAAGGCCCTGAATTCTTTTTAAACGGCCCTTAATAATACAATTACCCTTTAAACCGGTCCCTACCACGGTTTTTAATTCATAATTTATTTTTTTAAGGCCCTGGATTCTTTTTAAACGGCCCTTATCAATACAATTCCTCCTAAAGCCGGTCCCTGTCACAGTTTTAATTTCATTCATTCTTTTTTAAAGGCCCTGAATTATTTATTGAGGGCCCTGAAGGATTTTATTTACCTTAAGGCCAATCCCTCTCACAGTTTTAATTCAATAGATTATTTTTAAAAGGCCCTGAATTCTTATTAAACTTCCTTAATAAATCAGTTACTCTTAAAGCCGGTCCCTACCAAAGTTTTAAATTCATTAATTATTTTTTAAAGGCCCTGAATTCTTTTTAAACGGCCCTTAATAATACAATTACCCTTAGAGCCGGTCCCTACCACGGTTTTTAATTCATAATTTATTTTTTAAAGGCCCTGGATTCTTTTTAAACGGCCCTTATCAATACAAATCCTCCTAAAGCCGGTCCCTGTCACAGTTTTAATTTCATTAATTCTTTTTAAAAGGCCCTGAATTATTTATTGAGGGCCCTGAAGGATTAAATTTACCTTAAGGCCGATCCCTCTCACAGTTTTTTCAATAGATTATTTTTAAAAGGACCTGAATTCTTATTAAACTTCCTTAATAAATCAGTTACTCTTAAAGCCGGTCCCTACCAAAGTTTTAAATTCATTAATTATTTTTTAAAGGCCCTGAATTCTTTTTAAACGGCCCTTTATAATACAATAACCCTTAAAGCCGGTCCCGACCACGGTTTTAAATTCATAAATTATTTTTAAAAGGCCCTGAATTCTTATTAAACTCCCTTAATAAATCAGTTACTCTTGAAGCCGGTCCTTACCAAAGTTTTAAATTCATTAATTATTTTTTAAAGGCCCTGAATTCTTTTTAAACGGCCCTTAATAATACAATTACCCTTAGAGCCGGTCCCTACCACGGTTTTTAATTCATAATTTATTTTTTAAAGGCCCTGGATTCTTTTTAAACGGCCTTTATCAATACAAATCCTCCTAAAGCCGGTCCCTGTCACAGTTTTAATTTCATTTATTCTTTTTAAAAGGCCCTGAATTATTTATTGAGGGCCCTGAAGGATTTAATTTACCTTAAGGCCGATCCCTCTCACAGTTTTAATTCAATAGATTATTTTTAAAAGGCCCTGAATTCTTATTAAACTTCCTTAATAAATCAGTTACTCTTAAAGCCGGTCCCTACCAAAGTTTTAAATTCATTAATTATTTTTTAAGGCCCTGAATTCTTTTTAAACGGCCCTTAATAATACAATTACCCTTAGAGCCGGTCCCTACCACGGTTTTAAATTCATAAATTATTTTTAAAAGGCCCTGAATTCTTATTAAACTCCCTTAATAAATCAGTTACTCTTAAAGCCGGTCCCTACAAAAGTTTTAAATTCATTAATTATTTTTTAAAGGCCCTGAATTCTTTTTAAACGGCCCTTAATAATACAATTACCCTTAAAACCGGTCCCTACTACGGTTTTTAATTCATTATTTATTTTTTAAAGGCCCTGGATTCTTTTTAAACGGCCCTTATCAATACAATTCCTCCTAAAGCCGGTCCCTGTCACAGTTTTAATTTCATTAATTCTTTTTAAAAGGCCCTGAATTATTTATTGAGGGCCCTGAAGGATTTAATTTACCTTAAGGCCGATCCCTCTCACAGTTTTAATTCAATAGATTATTTTTAAAAGGCCCTGAATTCTTATTAAACTTCCTTAATAAATCAGTTACTCTTAAAGCCGGTCCCTACCAAAGTTTTAAATTCATTTATTATTTTTTAAAGGTCCTGAATTCTTTTTAAACGGCCCTTAATAATACAATTACCCTTAAAACCGGTCCCTACCACGGTTTTTATTTCATAATTTATTTTTTAAAGGCCCTGGATTCTTTTTAAACGGCCCTTATCAATACAATTCCTCCTAAAGCCGGTCCCTGTCACAGTTTTAATTTCATTAATTCTTTTTAAAAGGCCCTGAATTATTTATTGAGGGCCCTGAAGGATTAAATTTACCTTAAGGCCGATCCCTCTCACAGTTTTAATTCAATAGATTATTTTTAAAAAGCCCTGAATTCTTATTAAACTTCCTTAATAAATCAGTTACTCTTAAAGCCGGTCCCTACCAAAGTTTTAAATTAATTAATTTTTTTTTAAAGGCCCTGAATTCTTTTCAAACGGCCCCTAAATAATACAATTACCCTTAAAGCCGGTCCCTACCACGGTTTTAAATTAATAAATTATTTTTAAAAGGCCCTGAATTCTTATTAAACTCCCTTAATAAATCAGTTACTCTTAAAGCCGGTCCCTACCAAAGTTTTAAATTCATTAATTATTTTTTAAAGGCCCTGAATTCTTTTTAAACGGCCCTTAATAATACAATTCCTCCTAAAGCCGGTCCTTGTCACAGTTTTAATTTCATTAATTCTTTTCAAAAGGCCCTGAATTATTTATTGAGGGCCCTGAAGGATTTAATTTACCTTAAGGCCGATCCTTCTCACAGTTTTAATTCAATAGATTATTTTTAAAAGGCCCTGAATTCTTATTAAACTTCCTTAATAAATCAGTTACTCTTTAAGCCGGTCCCTACCAAAGTTTTAAATTCATTAATTATTTTTTAAAGGCCCTGAATTCTTTTTAAACGGCCCTTAATAATACAATTACCCTTAAAGCCGGTCCCTACCACGGTTTTTAATTCATAATTTATTTTTTAAAGGCCCTGGATTCTTTTTAAACGGCCCTCATCAATACAATTCCTCCTAAAGTCGGTCCCTGTCACAGTTTTTATTTCATTAATTCTTTTTAAAAGGCCCTGAATTATTTATTGAGGGCCCTGAAGGATTTAATTTACTTTAAGGCCGATCCCTCTCACAGTTTTAATTCAATAGATTATTTTTAAAAGGCCCTGAATTCTTATTAAACTTCCTTAATAAATCAGTTACTCTTAAAGCCGGTCCCTACCAAAGTTTTAAATTCATTAATTATTTTTTAAAGGCCCTGAATTCTTTTTAAACGGCCATTTATAATACAATTACCCTTAAAGCCGGTCCCTACCACGGTTTTAAATTCATTAATTATTTTTAAAAGGCCCTGAATTCTTATTAAACGGCTCTTAATAATACAATTACCCTTAAAGCTGGTCCCTACCACGGTTTTTAATTCATAATTTATTTTTTAAAGGCCCTGGATTCTTTTTAAACGGCCCTTATCAATACAATTCCTCCTAAAGCCGGTCCCTGTCACAGTTTTAATTTCATTAATTCTTTTTAAAAGGCCCTGAATTATTTATTGAGGGCCCTGAAGGATTTAATTTACCTTAAGGCCGATCCCTCTCACAGTTTTAATTCAATAGATTATTTTTAAAAAGCCCTGAATTCTTATTAAACTTCCTTAATAAATCAGTTACTCTTAAAGCCGGTCCCTACCAAAGTTTTAAATTCATTAATTATTTTTTAAAGGCCCTGAATTCTTTTTAAACGGCCCTTAATAATACAATTACCCTTAAAGCCGGTCCCTACCACGGTTTTTAATTCATAATTTATTTTTTAAAGGCCCTGGATTCTTTTTAAACGGCCCTTATCAATACAATTCCTCCTTAAGCCGGTCCCTGTCACAGTTTTAATTTCATTAATTCTTTTTAAAAGGCCCTGAATTATTTATTGAGGGCCCTGAAGGATTTAATTTACCTTAAAGCCGATCCCTCTCACAGTTTTAATTCAATAGATTATTTTTAAAAGGCCCTGAATTCTTTTTAAACTTCCTTAATAAATCAGTTACTCTTAAAACCGGTCCCTATCAAAGTTTGAAATTCATTTATTATTTTTTAAAGGCCCTGAATTCTTTTTAAACGGCCCTTAATAATACAATTACCCTTAAAGCCGGTCCCTACCACGGTTTTTAATTCATAATTTATTTTTTAAAGGCCCTGGATTCTTTTTAAACGGCCCTCATCAATACAATTCCTCCTAAAGTCGGTCCCTGTCACAGTTTTTATTTCATTAATTCTTTTTAAAAGGCCCTGAATTATTTATTGAGGGCCCTGAAGGATTTAATTTACCTTAAGGCCGATCCCTCTCACAGTTTTAATTCAATAGATTATTTTTAAAAGGCCCTGAATTCTTATTAAACTTCCTTAATAAATCAGTTACTCTTAAAGCCGGTCCCTACCAAAGTTTTAAATTCATTAATTATTTTTTAAAGGCCCTGAATTCTTTTTAAACGGCCATTTATAATACAATTTTCCTTAAAGCCGGTCCCTACCACGGTTTTAAATTCATAAATTATTTTTAAAAGGCCCTGAATTCTTATTAAACGGCTCTTAATAATACAATTACCCTTAAAGCTGGTCCCTACCACGGTTTTTAATTCATAATTTATTTTTTAAAGGCCCTGGATTCTTTTTAAACGGCCCTTATCAATACAATTCCTCCTAAAGCCGGTCCCTGTCACAGTTTTAATTTCATTAATTCTTTTTAAAAGGCCCTGAATTATTTATTGAGGGCCCTGAAGGATCTAATTTACCTTTAAGCCGATCCCTCTCACAGTTTTAATTCAATAGATTATTTTTAAAAGGCCCTGAATTCTTATTAAACTTCCTTAATAAAGCAGTTACTCTTAAAGCCGGTCCCTACCAAGATTTTAAATTCATTAATTATTTTTTAAAGGCCCTGAATTCTTTTTAAACGGCCCTTAATAATACAATTACCCTTAAAGCCGGTCCCAACCACGGTTTTTAATTCATAATTTATTTTTTAAAGGCCCTGGATTCTTTTTAAACGGCCCTTATCAATACAATTCCTCCTAAAGCCGGTCCCTGTCACAGTTTTAATTTCATTAATTCTTTTTAAAAGGCCCTGAATTTTTTATTGAGGGCCCTGAAGGATTTAATATACCTTAAGGCCGATCCCTCTCACAGTTTTAATTCAATAGATTATTTTTAAAAGGCCCTGAATTCTTATTAAACTTCCTTAATAAATCAGTTACTCTTAAAGCCGGTCCCTACCAATTTTTAAATTCATTAATTATTTTTTAAAGGCCCTGAATTCTTTTTAAACGGCCCTCAATAATACAATAACCCTTAAAGTCGGTCCCTACCACGGTTTTAAATTCATAAATTATTTTTAAAAGGCCCTGAATTCTTATTAAACTCCCTTAATAAATCAGTTACTCTTGAAGCCGGTCCCTACCAAAGTTTTAAATTCATTAATTATTTTTTAAAGGCCCTGAATTCTTTTTAAACGGCCCTTAATAATACAATTACCCTTAAAACCGGTCCCTACCACGGTTTTTAATTCATAATTTATTTTTTAAAGGCCCTGGATTCTTTTTAAACGGCCCTTATCAATACAATTCCTCCTAAAGCCGGTCTCTGTCACAGTTTTAATTTCATTAATTCTTTTTAAAAGGCCCTAAATTATTAATTGAGGGCCCTGAAGGATTTAATTTACCTTAAGGCCGATCCCTCTCACAGTTTTAATTCAATAGATTATTTTTAAAAGGCCCTGAATTCTTATTAAACTTCCTTTATAAATCAGTTACTCTTAAAGCCGGTCCCTACCAAAGTTTCAAATTCATTAATTATTTTTTAAAGGCCCTGAATTCTTTTTAAACGGCCCTTAATAATACAATTACCCTTAAAACCGGTCCCTACCACGGTTTTAAATTCATAATTTATTTTTTAAAGGCCCTGGATTCTTTTTAAACGGCCCTTATCAATACAATTCCTCCTAAAGCCGGTCCCTGTTACAGTTTTAATTTCATTAATTCTTTTTAAAAGGCCCTGAATTATTTATTGAGGGCCCTGAAGGATTTAATTTACCTTAAGGCCGATCCCTCTCACAGTTTTAATTCAATAGATTATTTTTAAAAGGCCCTGAATTCTTATTAAACTTCCTTAATAAATCAGTTACTCTTAAAGCCGGTCCCTACCAATTTTTAAATTCATTAATTATTTTTTAAAGGCCCTGAATTCTTTTTAAACGGCCCTCAATAATACAATTACCCTTAGAGTCGGTCCCTACCACGGTTTTAAATTCATAAATTATTTTTAAAAGGCCCTGAATTCTTATTAAACTCCCTTAATAAATCAGTTTCTCTTAAAGCCGGTCCCTACCAAAGTTTTAAATTCATTAATTATTTTTTAAAGGCCCTGAATTCTTTTTAAACGGCCCTTAATAATACAATTACCCTTTAAACCGGTCCCTACCACGGTTTTTAATTCATAATTTATTTTTTTAAGGCCCTGGATTCTTTTTAAACGGCCCTTATCAATACAATTCCTCCTAAAGCCGGTCCCTGTCACAGTTTTAATTTCATTCATTCTTTTTAAAAGGCCCTGAATTATTTATTGAGGGCCCTGAAGGATTTTATTTACCTTAAGGCCGATCCCTCTCACAGTTTTAATTCAATAGATTATTTTTAAAAGGCCCTGAATTCTTATTAAACTTCCTTAATAAATCAGTTACTCTTAAAGCCGGTCCCTACCAAAGTTTTAAATTCATTAATTATTTTTTAAAGGCCCTGAATTCTTTTTAAACGGCCCTTAATAATACAATTACCCTTAAAGCCGGTCCCTACCACGGTTTTTAATTCATAATTTATTTTTTAAAGGCCCTGGATTCTTTTTAAACGGCCCTTATCAATACAAATCCTCCTAAAGCCGGTCCCTGTCACAGTTTTAATTTCATTAATTCTTTTAAAAAGGCCCTGAATTATTTATTGAGGGCCCTGAAGGATTAAATTTACCTTAAGGCCGATCCCTCCCACAGTTTTTTCAATAGATTATTTTTAAAAGGACCTGAATTCTTATTAAACTTCCTTAATAAATCAGTTACTCTTAAAGCCGGTCCCTACCAAAGTTTTAAATTCATTAATTATTTTTTAAAGGCCCTGAATTCTTTTTAAACGGCCCTTTATAATACAATAACCCTTAAAACCGGTCCCGCCCACGGTTTTAAATTCATAAATTATTTTTAAAAGGCCCTGAATTCTTATTAAACTCCCTTAATAAATCAGTTACTCTTGAAGCCGGTCCCTACCAAAGTTTTAAATTCATTAATTATTTTTTAAAGGCCCTGAATTCTTTTTAAACGGCCCTTAATAATACAATTACCCTTAGAGCAGGTCCCTACCACGGTTTTTAATTCATAATTTATTTTTTAAAGGCCCTGGATTCTTTTTAAACGGCCCTTATCAATACAAATCCTCCTAAAACCGGTCCCTGTCACAGTTTTAATTTCATTTATTCTTTTAAAAAGGCCCTGAATTATTTATTGAGGGCCCTGAAGGATTAAATTTACCTTAAGGCCGATCCCTCTCACAGTTTTAATTCAATAGATTATTTTTAAAAGGCCCTGAATTCTTATTAAACTTCCTTAATAAATCAGTTACTCTTAAAGCCGGTCCCTACCAAAGTTTTAAATTCATTAATTATTTTTTAAGGCCCTGAATTCTTTTTAAACGGCCCTTAATAATACAATTACCCTTAGAGCCGGTCCCTACCACGGTTTTAAATTCATAAATTATTTTTAAAAGGCCCTGAATTCTTATTAAACTCCCTTAATAAATCAGTTACTCTTAAAGCCGGTCCCTACCAAAGTTTTAAATTCATTAATTATTTTTTTAATGGCCCTGAATTCTTTTTAAACGGCCCTTAATAATACAATTACCCTTAAAACCGGTCCCTACTACGGTTTTTAATTCATAATTTATTTTTTAAAGGCCCTGGATTCTTTTTAAACGGCCCTTATCAATACAATTCCTCCTAAAGCCGGTCCCTGTCACAGTTTTAATTTCATTAATTCTTTTTAAAAGGCCCTGAATTATTTATTGAGGGCCCTGAAGGATTTAATTTACCTTAAGGCCGATCCCTCTCACAGTTTTAATTCAATAGATTATTTTTAAAAAGCCCTGAATTCTTATTAAACTTCCTTAATAAATCAGTTACTCTTAAAGCCGGTCCCTACCAAAGTTTTAAATTAATTAATTTTTTTTTAAAGGCCCTGAATTCTTTTCAAACGGCCCCTAAATAATACAATTACCCTTAAAGCCGGTCCCTACCACGGTTTTAAATTCATAAATTATTTTTAAAAGGCCCTGAATTCTTATTAAACTCCCTTAATAAATCAGTTACTCTTAAAGCCGGTCCCTACCAAAGTTTTAAATTCATTAATTATTTTTTAAAGGCCCTGAATTCTTTTTAAACGGCCCTTAATAATACAATTCCTCCTAAAGCCGGTCCTTGTCACAGTTTTAATTTCATTAATTCTTTTCAAAAGGCCCTGAATTATTTATTGAGGGCCCTGAAGGATTTAATTTACCTTAAGGCCGATCCTTCTCACAGTTTTAATTCAATAGATTATTTTTAAAAGGCCCTGAATTCTTATTAAACTTCCTTAATAAATCAGTTACTCTTAAAGCCGGTCCCTACCAAAGTTTTAAATTCATTAATTATTTTTTAAAGGCCCTGAATTCTTTTTAAACGGCCCTTAATAATACAATTACCCTTAAAACCGGTCCCTACCACGGTTTTTAATTCATAATTTATTTTTTAAAGGCCCTGGATTCTTTTTAAACGGCCCTCATCAATACAATTCCTCCTAAAGTCGGTCCCTGTCACAGTTTTTATTTCATTAATTCTTTTTAAAAGGCCCTGAATTATTTATTGAGGGCCCTGAAGGATTTAATTTACCTTAAGGCCGATCCCTCTCACAGTTTAAATTCAATAGATTATTTTTAAATAGCCCTGAATTCTTATTAAACTTCCTTAATAAATCAGTTACTCTTAAAGCCGGTCCCTACCAAAGTTTTAAATTCATTAATTATTTTTTAAAGGCCCTGAATTCTTTTTAAACGGCCATTTATAATACAATTACCCTTAAAGCCGGTCCCTACCACGGTTTTAAATTCATAAATTATTTTTAAAAGGCCCTGAATTCTTATTAAACGGCTCTTAATAATACAATTACCCTTAAAGCTGGTCCCTACCACGGTTTTTAATTCATAATTTATTTTTTAAAGGCCCTGGATTCTTTTTAAACGGCCCTTATCAATACAATTCCTCCTAAAGCCGGTCCCTGTCACAGTTTTAATTTCATTAATTCTTTTTAAAAGGCCCTGAATTATTTATTGAGGGCCCTGAAGGATTTAATTTACCTTTAAGCCGATCCCTCTCACAGTTTTAATTCAATAGATTATTTTTAAAAGGCCCTGAATTCTTATTAAACTTCCTTAATAAAGCAGTTACTCTTAAAGCCGGTCCCTACCAAGATTTTAAATTCATTAATTATTTTTTAAAGGCCCTGAATTCTTTTTAAACGGCCCTTAATAATACAATTACCCTTAAAACCGGTCTCTACCACGGTTTTTAATTCATAATTTATTTTTTAAAGGCCCTGGATTCTTTTTAAACGGCCCTTATCAATACAAATCCTCCTAAAGCAGGTCCCTGTCACAGTTTTAATTTCATTAATTCTTTTTAAAAGGCCCTGAATTATTTATTGAGGGCCCTGAAGGATTTAATTTACCTTAAGGCCGATCCCTCTCACAGTTTTAATTCAATAGATTATTTTTAAAAGGCCCTGAATTCTTATTAAACTTCCTTAATAAATCAGTTACTCTTAAAGCCGGTCCCTACCAAAGTTTTAAATTCATTAATTATTTTTTAAAGGCCCTGAATTCTTTTTAAACGGCCCTTAATAATACAATTACCCTTAAAGCCGGTCCCTACCACGGTTTTTAATTCATAATTAATTTTTTAAAGGCCCTGGATTCTTTTTAAACGGCCCTTATCAATACAATTCCTCCTAAAGCCGGTCCCTGTCACAGTTTTAATTTCATTAATTCTTTTTAAACGGCCCTGAATTATTTATTGAGGGCCCTGAAGGATTTAATTTACCTTAAGACCGATCCCTCTCACAGTTTTAATTCAATAGATTATTTTTAAAAGGCCCTGAATTCTTATTAAACTTCCTTAATAAATCAGTTACTCTTAAAACCGGTCCCTACCACGGTTTTAAATTCATAAATTATTTTTAAAAGGCCCTGAATTCTTATTAAACTCCCTTAATAAATCAGTTACTCTTAAAGCCGGTCCCTACCAAAGTTTTAAATTCATTTATTATTTTTTAAAGGCCCTGAATTCTTTTTAAACGGCCCTTAATAATACAATTACCCTTAAAGCCGGTCCCTACCACGGTTTTTAATTCATAATTTATTTTTAAAGGCCCTGGATTCTTTTTAAACGGCCCTTATCAATACAATTCCTCCTAAAGCCGGTCCTTGTCACAGTTTAAATTTCATTAATTCTTTTTAAAAGGCCCTGAATTATTTATTGAGGGCCCTGAAGGATTTAATTTACCTTAAGGCCGATCCCTTTCACAGTTTTAATTCAATAGATTATTTTTAAAAGGCCCTGAATTCTAATTAAACTTCCTTAATAAATCAGTTACTCTTAAAGCCGGTCCCTACCAAAGTTTTAAATTCATTTATTATTTTTTAAAGGCGCTGAATTCTTTTTAAACGGCCCTTAATAATACAATTACCCTTACAGCCGGTCCCTACCACGGTTTTAAATTCATAAATTATTTTTAAAAGGCCCTGAATTCTTATTAAACTCCCTTAATAAATACTCTTAAAGCCGGTCCCTACCAAAGTTTTAAATTCATTAATTATTTTTAAAAGGCCCTGAATTCTTTTTAAACTGCCCTTAATTATACAATTACCCTTAAAACCGGTCCCTACCACGGTTTTTAATTCATAATTTATTTTTTAAAGGCCCTGGATTCTTTTTAAACGGCCCTTATCAATACAAATCCTCCAAAAGCCGGTCCCTGTCACAGTTTTAATTTCATTAATTCTTTTTAAAAGGCCCTGAATTATTTATTGAGGGCCCTGAAGGATTTAATTTACCTTAAGGCCGATCCCTCTCACAGTTTTAATTCAATAGATTATTTTTAAAAGGCCCTGAATTCTTATTAAACTTCCTTAATAAATCAGTTACTCTTAAAGCCGGTCCCTACCAAAGTTTTAAATTCATTAATTATTTTTTAAAGGCCCTGAATTCTTTTTAAACGGCCCTTAATAATACAATTACCCTTAAAGCCGGTTCCTTCCACGGTTTTTAATTCATAATTTATTTTTTAAAGGCCCTGGATTCTTTTTAAACGGCCCTTATCAATACAATTCCTCCTAAAGCCGGTCCCTGTCACAGTTTTAATTTCTTTAATTCTTTTTAAAAGGCCCTGAATTATTTATTGAGGGCCCTGAAGGATTAAATTTACCTTAAGACCGATCCCTCTCACAGTTTTAATTCAATAGATTATTTTTAAAAGGCCCTGAATTCTTATTAAACTTCCTTAATAAATCAGTTACTCTTAAAACCGGTCCCTACCACGGTTTTAAATTCATAAATTATTTTTAAAAGGCCCTGAATTCTTATTAAACTCCCTAAATAAATCAGTTACTCTTAAAGCCGGTCCCTACCAAAGTTTTAAATTCATTAATTATTTTTTAAAGGGCCTGAATTCTTTTTAAACGGCCCTTAATAATACAATTACCCTTAAAGCCGGTCCCTACCACGGTTTTAAATTCATAAATTATTTTTAAAAGGCCCTGAATTCTTATTAAACTCCCTTAATAAATCAGTTGCTCTTAAAGCCGGTCCCTACCAAAGTTTTAAATTCATTAATTATTTTTTAAAGGCCCTGAATTCTTTTTAAACGGCCCTTAATAATACAATTACCCTTAAAGCCGGTCCCTACCACGGTTTTTAATTCATAATTTATTTTTTAAAGGCCCTGGATTCTTTTTAAACGGCCCTTATCAATACAATTCCTCCTAAAGCAAGTCCCTGTCACAGTTTTAATTTCATTAATTCTTTTTAAAAGGCCCTGAATTATTTATTGAGGGCCCTGAAGGATTTAATTTACCTTAAGGCCGATCCCTTTCACAGTTTTAATTCAATAGATTATTTTTAAAAGGCCCTGAATTCTTATTAAACTTCCTTAATAAATCAGTTACTCTTAAAGCCGGTCCCTACCAAAGTTTTAAATTCATTTATTATTTTTTAAAGGCCCTGAATTCTTTTTAAACGGCCCTTAATAATACAATTACCCTTAAAGCCGGTCCCTACCACGGTTTTTAATTCATAATTTATTTTTTAAAGGCCCTGGATTCTTTTTAAACGGCCCTTATCAATACAATTCCTCCTAAAGCCGGTCCCTGTCACAGTTTTAATTTCATTAATCCTTTTTAAAAGGCCCTGAATTATTTATTGAGGGCCCTGAAGGATTTAATTTACCTTAAGGCCGATCCGTTTCACAGTTTTAATTCAATAGATTATTTTTAAAAGGCCCTGAATTCTTATTAAACTTCCTTAATAAATCAGTTACTCTTAAAGCCGGTCCCTACCAAAGTTTTAAATTAATTAATTTTTTTTTAAAGACCCTGAATTCTTTTTAAACGGCCCTCAATAATACAATTACCCTTAAAGCCGGTCCCTACCACGGTTTTAAATTCATAAATTATTTTTAAAAGGCCCTGAATTCTTATTAAACTCCCTTAATAAATCAGTTACTCTTAAAGCCGGTCCCTGTCACAGTTTTAATTTCATTAATCCTTTTTAAAAGGCCCTGAATTATTTATTGAGGGCCCTGAAGGATTTAATTTACCTTAAGGCCGATCCTTCTCACAGTTTTAATTCAATAGATTATTTTTAAAAGGCCCTGAATTCTTATTAAACTTCCTTAATAAATCAGTTACTCTTAAAGCCGGTCCCTACCAAGATTTTAAATTCATTAATTGCTTTTTAAAGGCCCTGAATTATTTTTAAACGGCCCTTAATAATACAATAACCCTTACAGCCGGTCCCTCCCACGGTTTTAAATTCATAAATTATTTTTAAAAGGCCCTGAATTCTTATTAAACTCCCTTAATAAATACTCTCAAAGCCGGTCCCTACCAAAGTTTTAAATTCATTAATTATTTTTTAAAGGCCCTGAATTCTTTTTAAACGGCCCTTAATTATACAATTACCCTTAAAGCCGGTCCCTATCACGGTTTTTCATTCATAATTTATTCTTTAAAGGCCCTGGATTCTTTTTAAACGGCCCTTATCAATACAAATCCTCCTAAAGCCGGTCCCTGTCACAGTTTTAATTTCATTAATTCTTTTTAAAAGGCCCTGAATTATTTATTGAGGGCCCTGAAGGATTTAATTTACCTTTAGGCCGATCCCTCTCACAGTTTTAATTCAATAGATTATTTTTAAAAGGCCCTGAATTCTTATTAAACTTCCTTAATAAATCAGTTACTCTTAAAGCCGGTCGCTACCAAAGTTTTAAATTCATTAATTATTTTTTAAAGACCCTGAATTCTTTTTAAACGGCCCTTAATAATACAATTACCTTTAAAACCGGTCTCTACCACGGTTTTTAATTCATAATTTATTTTTTAAAGGCCCTGGATTCTTTTTAAACGGCCCTTATCAATACAATTCCTCCTAAAGCCGGTCCCTGTCACAGTTATAATTTCATTAATTCTTTTTGAAAGGCCCTGAATTATTTATTGAGGGCCCTGAAGGATTTAATTTACCTTAAGGCCGATCCCTCTCACAGTTTTAATTCAATAGATTATTTTTAAGAGGCCCTGAATTCTTATTAAACGGCCCTTAATAATACAATTACCCTTAAAGCCGGTCCCTACCACGGTTTTAAATTCATAAATTATTTTTAAAAGGCCCTGAATTCTTATTTAACTCCCTTAATAAATCAGTTACTCTTAAAGCCGGTCCCTACCAAAGTTTTAAATTCATTAATTATTTTTTAGAGGCCCTGAATTCTTTTTAAACGGCCCTTAATAATACAATTACCCTTAAACCCGGTCCCTACCACGGTTTTTAATTCATATTTTATTTTTTAAAGGCCCTGGATTCTTTTAAACGGCCCTTATCAATACAATTCCTCCTAAAGCCGGTCCCTGTCACAGTTTTAATTTCATTAATTCTTTTTAAAAGGCCCTGAATTATTTATTGAGGGCCCTGAAGGATTTAATTTACCTTAAGGCCGATCCCTCTCACAGTTTTAATTCAATAGATTATTTTTAAAAGGCCCTGAATTCATATTAAACTTCCTTAATAAATCAGTTACTCTTAAAGCCGGTCCCTACCAAAGTTTTAAATTCATTAATTATTTTTTAAAGGCCCTGAATTCTTTTTAAACGGCCCTTAATAATACAATTACCCTTAAAGCCGGTCCCTACCACGGTTTTAAATTCATAAATTATTTTTAAAAGGCCCTGAATTCTTATTTAACTCCCTTAATAAATCAGTTACTCTTAAAGCCGGTCCCTACCAAAGTTTTAAATTCATTAATTATTTTTTAGAGGCCCTGAATTCTTTTTAAACGGCCCTTTATAATACAATTACCCTTAAAGCCGGTCCCTACCACGGTTTTTAATTCATATTTTATTTTTTAAAGGCCCTGGATTCTTTTAAACGGCCCTTATCAATACAATTCCTCCTAAAGCCGGTCCCTGTCACAGTTTTAATTTCATTAATTCTTTTTAAAAGGCCCTGAATTATTTATTGAGGGCCCTGAAGGATTAAATTTACCTTAAGGCCGATCCCTCTCACAGTTTTAATTCAATAGATTATTTTTAAAAGGCCCTGAATTCATATTAAACTTCCTTAATAAATCAGTTACTCTTAAAGCCGGTCCCTACCAAAGTTTTAAATTCATTAATTATTTTTTAAAGGCCCTGA
Source organism: Glyphotaelius pellucidus (assembly GCA_936435175.1). Classification (NCBI taxonomy): domain Eukaryota; kingdom Metazoa; phylum Arthropoda; class Insecta; order Trichoptera; family Limnephilidae; genus Glyphotaelius; species Glyphotaelius pellucidus. Next base: position 12,417,097 of record OW386558.1, read on the forward strand.
ATTCTTTTTAAACGGCCCTTAATAATACAATTACCCTTAAAGCCGGTCCCTACCACGGTTTTAAATTCATAAATTATTTTTAAAAGGCCCTGAATATTTATTAAACTCCCTTAATAAATCAGTTACTTTTAAAGCCGGTCCCTACCAAAGTTTTAAATTCATTAATTATTTTTTAAAGGCCCTGAATTCTTTTTAAACGGCCTTAAATAATACAATTACCCTTAAAACCGGTCCCTACCACGGTTTTGTAATTCATAATTTATTTTTTAAAGGCCCTGGATTCTTTTTAAACGGCCCTTATCAATACAATTCCTCCTAAAGCCGGTCCTTGTCAAAGTTTTAATTTCATTAATTCTTTTTAAAAGGCCCTGATTTATTTATTGAGGGCCCTGAAGGATTTAATTTACCTTAAGGCCGATCCCTCTCACAGTTTTAATTCAATAGATTATTTTTAAAAGGCCCTGAATTCTTATTAAACTTCCTTAATAAATCAGTTATTCTTAAAGCCGGTCCCTACCAAAGTTTTAAATTCATTAATTATTTTTTAAAGGCCCTGAATTCTTTTTAAACGGCCCTTAATAATACAATTACCCTTAAAGCCGGTCCCTACCACGGTTTTTAATTCATCATTTATTTTTTAAAGGCCCTGGATTCTTTTTAAACGGCCCTTATCAATACAATTCCTCCTAACGCCAGTCCCTGTCACAGTTTTAGTTTCATTAATTCTTTTTAAAAGGCCCTTAATTATTTATTGAAAGCCCTGAAGTATTTAATTTACCTTAAGGCCGATCCTTTTCACAGTTTTAATTCAATAGATTATTTTTAAAAGGCCCTGAATTCTTATTAAACTTCCTTAATAAATCAGTTACTCTTAGAGCCGGTCCCTACCAAAGTTTTAAATTCATTAATCATTTTTTAAAGGCCCTGAATTCTTTTTTAACGGTCCTTAATAATACAATTACCCTTAAAGCCGGTCCCAACTACGGTTTTTAATTCATAATTTATTTTTTAAAGGCCCTAGATTCTTTTTAAACGGCCCTTTATAATACAATTACCCTTAAAGGATGTCCCTACCACGGTTTTTAATTCATAATTTATTTTTTAAAGGCCCTGGATTCTTTTTAAACGGCCCTTATCAATACAATTCCTCCTTAAGCCGGTCCCTGTCACAGTTTTAATTTCATTAATTCTTTTTAAAAGGCCCTGAATTATATATTGAGGGCCCTGAAGGATTTAATTTACCTTAAGGCCGATCCCTCTCACAGTTTTAATTCAATAGATTATTTTTAAAAGGCCCTGAATTCTTATTAAACTTCCTTAATAAATCAGTTACTCTTAAAGCCGGTCCCTACCAAAGTTTTAAATTCATTAATTATTTTTTAAAGGCCCTGAATTCTTTTTAAACGGCCCTTAATAATACAATTACCCTTAAAGCAGGTCCCTACCACGGTTTTTAATTCATAATTTATTTTTTAAAGGCCCTGGATTCTTTTTAAACGGCCCTTATCAATACAATTCCTCCTAAAGCCGGTCCCTGTCACAGTTTTAATTTCAATAATTCTTTTTAAAAGGCCCTGAATTATTTATTGAGGGCCCTGAAGGATTTAATTTACCTTAAGGCCGATCCCTCTCACAGTTTTAATTCAATAGATTATTTTTAAAAGGCCCTAAATTCTTATTAAACTTCCTTAATAAATCAGTTACTCTTAAAGCCGGTCCCTACCAAAGTTTTAAATTTATTAATTATTTTTTAAAGGCCCTGAATTCTTTTTAAACGGCCCTTAATAATACAATTACCCTTAAAGCCGGTCCCTGCCACGGTTTTTAATTCATAATTTATTTTTTAAAGGCCCTGGATTCTTTTTAAACGGCCCTTATCAATACAATTCCTCTTAAAGCCGGTCCCTGTCACAGTTTTAATTTCATTAATTCTTTTTAAAAGGCCCTGAATTATTTATTGAGGGCCCTGAAGGATTTAATTTACCTTAAGGCCGATCCCTCTCACAGTTTTAATTCAATAGATTATTTTTAAAAGGCCCTGAATTCTTATTAAACTTCCTTAATAAATCAGTTACTCTTAAAGCCGGTCCCTACCAAAGTTTTAAATTCATTAATTATTTTTTAAAGGCCCTGAATTCTTTTTAAACGGCCCTTAATAATACAATTACCCTTAAAGCCGGTCCCTACCACGGTTTTTAATTCATAATTTATTTTTTAAAGGCCCTGGATTCTTTTTAAACGGCCCTTATCAATACAATTCCTCCTAAAGCCGGTCCCTGTCACAGTTTTAATTTCATTAATTCTTTTTAAAAGGCCCTGAATTATTTATTGAGGGCCCTGAAGGATTTAATTTACCTTAAGGCCGATCCCTCTCACAGTTTTAATTCAATAGATTATTTTTAAAAGGCCCTAAATTCTTATTAAACTTCCTTAATAAATCAGTTACTCTTAAAGCCGGTCCCTACCAAAGTTTTAAATTCATTAATTATTTTTTAAAGGCCCTGAATTCTTTTTAAACGGCCCTTAATAATACAATTACCCTTAAAGCCGGTCCCTACCACGGTTTTTAATTCATAATTAATTTTTTAAGGCCCTGGATTCTTTTTAAACGGCCCTTATCAATACAATTCCTCCTAAAGCCGGTCCTTGTCACAGTTTGAATTTCATTAATTCTTTTTAAAAGGCCCTGAATTATTAATTGAGGGCCCTGAAGGATTTAATTTACCTTAAGGCCGATCCTTCTCACAGTTTTAATTCAATAGATTATTTTTAAAAGGCCCTGAATTCTTATTAAACTTCCTTAATAAATCAGTTACTCTTAAAGCCGGTCCCTACCAAAGTTTTAAATTCATTTATTATTTTTTAAAGGCCCTGAATTCTTTTTAAACGGCCCTTAATAATACAATTACCCTTAAAACCGGTCTTAACCACGGTTTTTAATTCATAATTTATTTTTTAAAGGCCCTGAATTCTTTTTAAACGGCCCTTAATAATACAATTACCCTTAAAGCCGGTCCCTACCACGGTTTTTAATTCATAATTAATTTTTTAAGGCCCTGGATTCTTTTTAAACGGCCCTTATCAATACAATTCCTCCTAAAGCCGGTCCTTGTCACAGTTTGAATTTCATTAATTCTTTTTAAAAGGCCCTGAATTATTAATTGAGGGCCCTGAAGGATTTAATTTACCTTAAGGCCGATCCTTCTCACAGTTTTAATTCAATAGATTATTTTTAAAAGGCCCTGAATTCTTATTAAACTTCCTTAATAAATCAGTTACTCTTAAAGCCGGTCCCTACCAAAGTTTTAAATTCATTTATTATTTTTTAAAGGCCCTGAATTCTTTTTAAACGGCCCTTAATAATACAATTACCCTTAAAACCGGTCTTTACCACGGTTTTTAATTCATAATTTATTTTTTAAAGGCCCTGGATTCTTTTTAAACGGCCCTTATCAATACAATTCCTCCTAAAGCCGGTCCCTGTCACAGTTTTAATTTCATTAATTCTTTTCAAAAGGCCTTGAATTATTTATTGAGGGCCCTGAAGGATTTGATTTACCTTAAGGCCGATCTCTCTCACAGTTTTAATTCAATAGATTATTTTTAAAAGGCCCTGAATTCTTATTAATCTTCCTTAATAAATCAGTTACTCTTAAAGCCGGTCCCTACCAAAGTTTTAAATTCATTAATTATTTTTTAAAGGCCCTGAATTCTTTTTAAACGGCCCTTTATAATACAATAACCCTTAAAGCCGGTCCCTACCACGGTTTTAAATTCATAAATTATTTTTAAAAGGCCCTGAATTCTTATTAAACTCCCTTAATAAATCAGTTACTCTTAAAGCCGGTCCCTACCAAAGTTTTAAATTCATTAATTATTTTTTAAAGGCCCTGAATTCTTTTTAAACGGCCCTTAATAATACAATTACCCTTAAAGCCGGTCCCTACCACGGTTTTTAATTCATAATTTATTTTTTAAAGGCCCTGGATTCTTTTTAAACGGCCCTTATCAATACAATTCCTCCTAAAGCCGGTCCCTGTCACAGTTTTAATTTCATTAATTCTTTTTAAAAGGCCCTGAATTATTTATTGAGGGCCCTGAAGGATTAAATTTACCTTAAGGCCGATCCCTCTCACAGTTTTAATTCAATAGATTATTTTTAAAAGGCCCTGAATTCTTATTAAACTTCCTTAATAAATCAGTTACTCTTAAAGCCGGTCCCTACCAAAGTTTTGAATTCATTAATAATTTTTTAAAGGCCCTGAATTCTTTTTAAACGGCCCTTAATAATACAATTACCCTTAAAGCCGGTCCCTACCACGGTTTTTAATTCATAATTTATTTTTAAAAGGCCCTGGATTCTTTTTAAACAACCCTTATCAATACAATTCCTCCTTAAGCCGGTCCCTGTCACAGTTTTAATTTCATTAATTCTTTTTAAAAGGCCCTGAATTATTTATTGAGGGCCCTGAAGGATTAAATTTACCTTAAGGCCGATCCCTCTCACAGTTTTAATTCAATAGATTATTTTTAAAAGGCCCTGAATTCTTATTAAACTTCCTTAATAAATCAGTTACTCTTGAAGCCGGTCCCTACCAAAGTTTTAAATTCATTAATTATTTTTTAAAGGCCCTGAATTCTTTTTAAACGGCCCTTAATAATACAATTACCCTTAAAGCCGGTCCCTACCACGGTTTTAAATTCAATAGATTATTTTCAAAAGGCCCTGAATTCTTATTAAACTTCCTTAATAAATTAGTTACTCTTAAAGCCGGTCCCTACCAAAGTTTTAAATTTATTAATTATTTTTTAAAGGCCCTGAATTCTTTTTAAACGGCCCTTAATAATACAATTACCCTTAAAGCCGGTCCGTACCACGGTTCTTAATTCATAATTTATTTTTTAAAGGCCCTGGATTCTTTTTAAACGGCCCTTATCAATACAATTCCTCCCAAAGCCGGTCCCTGTCACTGTTTTAATTTCATTAATTCTTTTTAAAAGGCCCTGAATTTTTTATTGAGGGCCCTGAAGAATTTAATTTACCTTAAGGCCGATCCCTCTCACAGTTTTAATTCAATAGATTATTTTTAAAAGGCCCTGAATTCTTATTAAACTTCCTTAATAAATCAGTTACTCTTAAAGCCGGTCCCTACCAAAGTTTTAAATTCATTAATTATTTTTTAAAGGCCCTGAATTCTTTTTAAACGGCCCTTAATAATACAATTACCCTTAAAGCCGGTCCCTACCACGGTTTTAAATTCATAAATTATTTTTAAAAGGCCCTGAATTCTTATTAAACTCCCTTAATAAATCAGTTACTCTTTAAGCCGGTCCCTACCAAAGTTTTAAATTCATTAATTATTTTTTAAAGGCCCTTAATAATACAATTACCCTTAAAACCGGTCCCTACCACGGTTTTTAATTCATAATTTATTTTTTAAAGGCCCTGGATTCTTTTTAAACGGCCCTTATCAATACAATTCCTCCTAAAGCCGGTCCCTGTCACAGTTTTAATTTCATTAATTCTTTTTAAAAGGCCCTGAATTATTTATTGAGGGCCCTGAAGGATTTAATTTACCTTAAAGCCGATCCCTCTCACAGTTTTAATTCAATAGATTATTTTTAAAAGGCCCTGAATTCTTATTAAACTTCCTTAATAAATCAGTTACTCATAAAGCCGGTCCCTACCAAAGTATTAATTTCATTAATTATTTTTTAAAGGCCCTGAATTCTTTTTAAACGGCCCTTAATAATACAATTACCCTTAAAGCCGGTCCGTACTACGGTTTTTAATTCATAATTTATTTTTTAAAGGCCCTGGATTCTTTTTAAACGGCCCTTATCAATACAATTCCTCCTAAAGCCGGTCCCTGTCACAGTTTTAATTTCATTAATTCTTTTTAAAAGGCCCTGAATTATTTATTGAGGGCCCTGAAGGATTTAATTTACCTTAAGGCCGATCCCTCTCACAGTTTTAATTCAATAGATTATTTTTAAAAGGCCCTGAATTCTTATTAAACTTCTTAAATAAATCAGTTACTTTTAAAGCCGGTCCCTACCAAGGTTTTAAATTCATAAATTATTTTTAAAAGGCCCTGAATTCTTATTAAACTCCCTTAATAAATCAGTTACTCTTAAAGCCGGTCTCTACCAAAGTTTTAAATTCATTTATTATTTTTTAAAGGCACTGAATTCTTTTTAAACGGCCCTTAATAATACAATTACCCTTAAAACCGGTCCCTACCACGGTTTTTAATTCATAATTAATTTTTTAAGGCCCTGGATTCTTTTTAAACGGCCCTTATCAATACAATTCCTCCTAAAGCCGGTCCTTGTCACAGTTTGAATTTCATTAATTCTTTTTAAAAGGCCCTGAATTATTAATTGAGGGCCCTGAAGGATTTAATTTACCTTAAGGCCGATCCTTCTCACAGTTTTAATTCAATAGATTATTTTTAAAAGGCCCTGAATTCTTATTAAACTTCCTTAATAAATCAGTTACTCTTAAAGCCGGTCCCTACCAAAGTTTTAAATTCATTTATTATTTTTTAAAGGCCCTGAATTCTTTTTAAACGGCCCTTAATAATACAATTACCCTTAAAACCGGTCTTTACCACGGTTTTTAATTCATAATTTATTTTTTAAAGGCCCTGAATTCTTTTTAAACGGCCCTTAATAATACAATTACCCTTAAAGCCGGTCCCTACCACGGTTTTTAATTCATAATTTATTTTTTAAAGGCCCTGGATTCTTTTTAAACGGCCCTTATCAATACAATTCCTCCTAAAGCCGGTCCCTGTCAAAGTTTTAATTTCATTAATTCTTTTTAAAAGGCCCTGAATTATTTATTGAGGGCCCTGAAGGATTAAATTTACCTTAAGGCCGATCCCTCTCACAGTTTTAATTCAATAGATTATTTTTAAAAGGCCCTGAATTCTTATTAAACTTCCTTAATAAATCAGTTACTCTTAAAGCCGGTCCCTACCAAAGTTTTGAATTCATTAATTATTTTTTAAAGGCCCTGAATTCTTTTTAAACGGCCCTAATAATACAATTACCCTTAAAGCCGGTCCCTACCACGGTTTTTAATTCATAATTTATTTTTTAAAGGCCCTGGATTCTTTTTAAACAACCCTTATCAATACAATTCCTCCTTAAGCCGGTCCCTGTCACAGTTTTAATTTCATTAATTCTTTTTAAAAGGCCCTGAATTATTTATTGAGGGCCCTGAAGGATTAAATTTACCTTAAGGCCGATCCCTCTCACAGTTTTAATTCAATAGATTATTTTTAAAAGGCCCTGAATTCTTATTAAACTTCCTTAATAAATCAGTTACTCTTAAAGCCGGTCCCTACCAAAGTTTTAAATTCATTAATTATTTTTTAAAGGCCCTGAATTCTTTTTAAACGGCCCTTAATAATACAATTACCCTTAAAGCCGGTCCCTACCACGGTTTTAAATTCAATAGATTATTTTCAAAAGGCCCTGAATTCTTATTAAACTTCCTTAATAAATTAGTTACTCTTAAAGCCGGTCCCTACCAAAGTTTTAAATTTATTAATTATTTTTTAAAGGCCCTGAATTCTTTTTAAACGGCCCTTAATAATACAATTACCCTTAAAGCCGGTCCGTACCACGGTTCTTAATTCATAATTTATTTTTTAAAGGCCCTGGATCCTTTTTAAACGGCCCTTATCAATACAATTCCTCCCAAAGCCGGTCCCTGTCACTGTTTTAATTTCATTAATTCTTTTTAAAAGGCCCTGAATTTTTTATTGAGGGCCCTGAAGAATTTTATTTACCTTAAGGCCGATCCCTCTCACAGTTTTAATTCAATAGATTATTTTTAAAAGGCCCTGAATTCTTATTAAACTTCCTTAATAAATCAGTTACTCTTAAAGCCGGTCCCTACCAAAGTTTTAAATTCATTAATAATTTTTTAAAGGCCCTGAATTTGTTTTAAACGGCCCTTAATAATACAATTACCCTTAAAGCCGGTCCCTACCACGGTTTTAAATTCATAAATTATTTTTAAAAGGCCCTGAATTCTTATTAAACTCCCTTAATAAATCAGTTACTCTTAAAGCCGGTCCCTACCAAAGTTTTAAATTCATTAATTATTTTTTAAAGGCCCTTAATAATACAATTACCCTTAAAACCGGTCCCTACCACGGTTTTTAATTCATAATTTATTTTTTAAAGGCCCTGGATTCTTTTTAAACGGCCCTTATCAATACAATTCCTCCTAAAGCCGGTCCCTGTCACAGTTTTAATTTCATTAATTCTTTTTAAAAGGCCCTGAATTATTAATTGAGGGCCCTGAAGGATTTAATTTACCTTAAGGCCGATCCCTCTCACAGTTTTAATTCAATAGATTATTTTTAAAAGGCCCTGAATTCTTATTAAACTTCCTTAATAAATCAGTTACTCATAAAGCCGGTCCCTACCAAAGTATTAATTTCATTAATTATTTTTTAAAGGCCCTGAATTCTTTTTAAACGGCCCTTAATAATACAATTACCCTTAAAGCCGGTCCCTACTACGGTTTTTAATTCATAATTTATTTTTTAAAGGCCCTGGATTCTTTTTAAACGGCCCTTATCAATACAATTCCTCCTAAAGCCGGTCCCTGTCACAGTTTTAATTTCATTAATTCTTTTTAAAAGGCCCTGAATTATTTATTGAGGGCCCTGAAGGATTTTATTTACCTTAAGGCCGATCCCTCTCACAGTTTTAATTCAATAGATTATTTTTAAAAGGCCCTGAATTCTTTTTAAACTTCTTAAATAAATCAGTTACTTTTAAAGCCGGTCCCTACCAAGGTTTTAAATTCATAAATTATTTTTAAAAGGCCCTGAATTCTTATTAAACTCCCTTAATAAATCAGTTACTCTTAAAGCCGGTCTCTACCAAAGTTTTAAATTCATTTATTATTTTTTAAAGGCCCTGAATTCTTTTTAAACGGCCCTTAATAATACAATTACCCTTAAAGCCGGTCCCTACCACGGTTTTTAATTCATAAATAATTTTTTAAGGCCCTGGATTCTTTTTAAACGGCCCTTATCAATACAATTCCTCCTAAAGCCGGTCCTTGTCACAGTTTGAATTTCATTAATTCTTTTTAAAAGGCCCTGAATTATTAATTGAGGGCCCTGAAGGATTTAATTTACCTTAAGGCCGATCCTTCTCACAGTTTTAATTCAATAGATTATTTTTAAAAGGCCCTGAATTCTTATTAAACTTCCTTAATAAATCAGTTACTCTTAAAACCGGTCCCTACCAAAGTTTTAAATTCATTTATTATTTTTTAAAGGCCCTGAATTCTTTTTAAACGGCCCTTAATAATACAATTACCCTTAAAACCGGTCTTTACCACGGTTTTTAATTCATAATTTATTTTTTAAAGGCCCTGGATTCTTTTTAAACGGCCCTTATCAATACAATTCCTCCTAAAGCCGGTCCCTGTCACAGTTTTAATTTCATTAATTCTTTTCAAAAGGCCTTGAATTATTTATTGAGGTCCCTGAAGGATTTGATTTACCTTAAGGCCGATCTCTCTCACAGTTTAAATTCAATAGATTATTTTTAAAAGGCCCTGAATTCTTATTAAACTTCCTTAATAAATCAGTTACTCTTAAAGCCGGTCCCTACCAAAGTTTTAAATTCATTAATTATTTTTTAAAGGCCCTGAATTCTTTTTAAACGGCCCTTTATAATACAATAACCCTTAAAGCCGGTCCCTACCACGGTTTTAAATTCATAAATTATTTTTAAAAGGCCCTGAATTCTTATTAAACTCCCTTAATAAATCAGTTACTCTTAAAGCCGGTCCCTACCAAAGTTTTAAATTCATTAATTATTTTTTAAAGGCCCTGAATTCTTTTTAAACGGCCCTTAATAATACAATAACCCTTAAAGCCGGTCCCTACCACGGTTTTTAATTCATAATTTATTTTTTAAAGGCCCTGGATTCTTTTTAAACGGCCCTTATCAATACAATTCCTCCTAAAGCCGGTCCCTGTCACAGTTTTAATTTCATTAATTCTTTTTAAAAGGCCCTGAATTATTTATTGAGGGCCCTGAAGGATTAAATTTACCTTAAGGCCGATCCCTCTCACAGTTTTAATTCAATAGATTATTTTTAAAAGGCCCTGAATTCTTATTAAACTTCCTTAATAAATCAGTTACTCTTAAAGCCGGTCCCTACCAAAGTTTTGAATTCATTAATTATTTTTTAAAGGCCCTGAATTCTTTTTAAACGGCCCTTAATAATACAATTACCCTTAAAGCCGGTCCCTACCACGGTTTTTAATTCATAATTTATTTTTTAAAGGCCCTGGATTCTTTTTAAACAACCCTTATCAATACAATTCCTCCTTAAGCCGGTCCCTGTCACAGTTTTAATTTCATTAATTCTTTTTAAAAGGCCCTGAATTATTTATTGAGGGCCCTGAAGGATTAAATTTACCTTAAGGCCGATCCCTCTCACAGTTTTAATTCAATAGATTATTTTTAAAAGGCCCTGAATTCTTATTAAACTTCCTTAATAAATCAGTTACTCTTAAAGCCGGTCCCTACCAAAGTTTTAAATTCATTAATTATTTTTTAAAGGCCCTGAATTCTTTTTAAACGGCCCTTAATAATACAATTACCCTTAAAGCCGGTCCCTACCACGGTTTTAAATTCAATAGATTATTTTCAAAAGGCCCTGAATTCTTATTAAACTTCCTTAATAAATTAGTTACTCTTAAAGCCGGTCCCTACCAAAGTTTTAAATTTATTAATTATTTTTTAAAGGCCCTGAATTCTTTTTAAACGGCCCTTAATAATACAATTACCCTTAAAGCCGGTCCGTACCACGGTTCTTAATTCATAATTTATTTTTTAAAGGCCCTGGATTCTTTTTAAACGGCCCTTATCAATACAATTCCTCCCAAAGCCGGTCCCTGTCACTGTTTTAATTTCATTAATTCTTTTTAAAAGGCCCTGAATTATTTATTGAGGGCCCTGAAGAATTTAATTTACCTTAAGGCCGATCCCTCTCACAGTTTTAATTCAATAGATTATTTTTAAAAGGCCCTGAATTCTTATTAAACTTCCTTAATAAATCAGTTACTCTTAAAGCCGGTCCCTACCAAAGTTTTAAATTCATTAATTATTTTTTAAAGGCCCTGAATTCTTTTTAAACGGCCCTTAATAATACAATTACCCTTAAAGCCGGTCCCTACCACGGTTTTAAATTCATAAATTATTTTTAAAAGGCCCTGAATTCTTATTAAACTCCCTTAATAAATTAGTTACTCTTAAAGCCGGTCCCTACCAAAGTTTTAAATTCATTAATTATTTTTTAAAGGCCCTGAATTCTTTTTAAACGGCCCTTAATAATACAATTACCCTTAAAGCCGTTCCCTACCACGGTTTTTAATTCATAATTTATTTTTTAAAGGCCCTGGATTCTTTTGAAACAACCCTTATCAATACAATTCCTCCTTAAGCCGGTCCCTGTCACAGTTTTAATTTCATTAATTCTTTTTTAAAGGCCCTGAATTATTTATTGAGGGCCCTGAAGGATTTAATTTACCTTAAGGCCGATCCCTTTCACAGTTTTAATTCAATAGATTATTTTTAAAAGGCCCTGAATTCTTATTAAACTTCCTTAATAAATCAGTTACTCTTAAAGCCGGTCCCTACCAAAGTTTTAAATTCATTAATTATTTTTTAAAGGCCCTGAATTCTTTTTAAACGGCCCTTAATAATACAATTACCCTTAAAACCGGTCCCTACCACGGTTTAAAATTCAATAGATTATTTTTAAAAGGCCCTGAATTCTTATTAAACTTCCTTAATAAATTAGTTACTCTTAAAGCCGGTCCCTACCACGGTTTTAAATTCATAAATTATTTTTAAAAGGCCCTGAATTCTTATTAAACTCCCTTAATAAATCAGTTACTCTTAAAGCCGGTCCCTACCAAAGTTTTAAATTTATTAATTATTTTTTAAAGGCCCTGAATTCTTTTTAAACGGCCCTTAATAATACAATTACCCTTAAAGCCGGTCCGTACCACGGTTCTTAATTCATAATTTATTTTTTAAAGGCCCTGGATTCTTTTTAAACGGCCCTTATCAATACAATTCCTCCTAAAGCCGGTCCCTGTCACAGTTTTAATTTCATTAATTCTTTTTAAAAGGCCCTGAATTATTTATTGAGGGCCCTGAAGGATTAAATTTACCTTAAGGCCGATCCCTCTCACAGTTTTAATTCAATAGATTATTTTTAAAAGGCCCTGAAATCTTATTAAACTTCCTTAATAAATCAGTTACTCTTAAAACCGGTCCCTACCAAAGTTTTGAATTCATTAATTATTTTTTAAAGGCCCTGAATTCTTTTTAAACGGCCCTTAATAATACAATTACCCTTAAAGCCGTTCCCTACCACGGTTTTTAATTCATAATTTATTTTTTAAAGGCCCTGGATTCTTTTGAAACAACCCTTATCAATACAATTCCTCCTTAAGCCGGTCCCTGTCACAGTTTTAATTTCATTAATTCTTTTTTAAAGGCCCTGAATTATTTATTGAGGGCCCTGAAGGATTTAATTTACCTTAAGGCCGATCCCTTTCACAGTTTTAATTCAATAGATTATTTTTAAAAGGCCCTGAATTCTTATTAAACTTCCTTAATAAATCAGTTACTCTTAAAGCCGGTCCCTACCAAAGTTTTAAATTCATTAATTATTTTTTAAAGGCCCTGAATTCTTTTTAAACGGCCCTTAATAATACAATTACCCTTAAAACCGGTCCCTACCACGGTTTAAAATTCAATAGATTATTTTTAAAAGGCCCTGAATTCTTATTAAACTTCCTTAATAAATTAGTTACTCTTAAAGCCGGTCCCTACCACGGTTTTAAATTCATAAATTATTTTTAAAAGGCCCTGAATTCTTATTAAACTCCCTTAATAAATCAGTTACTCTTAAAGCCGGTCCCTACCAAAGTTTTAAATTCATTAATTATTTTTTAAAGGCCCTGAATTCTTTTTAAACGGCCCTTAATAATACAATTACCCTTATAGCTGGTCCGTACCACGGTTCTTAATTCATAATTTATTTTTTAAAGGCCCTGGATTCTTTTTAAACGGCCCTTATCAATACAATTCCTCCTAAAGCCGGTCCCTGTCACTGTTTTAATTTCATTAATTCTTTTTAAAAGGCCCTGAATTTTTTATTGAGGGCCCTGAAGAATTTAATTTACCTTAAGGCCGATCCCTCTCACAGTTTTAATTCAATAGATTATTTTTAAAAGGCCCTGAATTCTTATTAAACTTCCTTAATAAATCAGTTACTCTTAAAGCCGGTCCCTACCAAAGTTTTAAATTCATTAATCATTTTTTAAAGGCCCTGAATTCTTTTTAAACGGTCCTTAATAATACAATTACCCTTTAAGCCGGTCCCAACCACGGTTTTTAATTCATAATTTATTTTTTAAAGGCCCTAGATTCTTTTTAAACGGCCGTTAATAAAACAATTACCCTTAAAGGATGTCCCTACCACGGTTTTTAATTCATAATTTATTTTTTAAAGGCCCTGGATTCTTTTTAAACGGCCCTTATCAATACAATTCCTCCTAAAGCCGGTCCCTGGCACTGTTTTAATTTCATTAATTCTTTTTTAAAGGCCCTGAATTTTTTATTGAGGGCCCTGAAGAATTTAATTTACCTTAAGGCCGATCCTTCTCACAGTTTTAATTCAATAGATTATTTTTAAAAGGCCCTGAATTCTTATTAAACTTCCTTAATAAATCAGTTACTCTTAAAGCCGGTCCCTACCAAAGTTTTAAATTCATTAATTATTTTTTAAAGGCCCTAAATTCTTTTTAAACGGCCCTCAATAATACAATTACCCTTAAAGTCGGTCCCTACCACGGTTTTAAGTTCATTAATTATTTTTAAAAGGCCCTGAATTCTTATTAAACTCCCTTAATAAATCAGTTACTCTTAAAGCCGGTCCCTACCAAAGTTTTAAATTCATTAATTATTTTTTAAAGGCCCTTAATAATACAATTACCCTTAAAACCGGTCCCTACCACGGTTTTAAATTCATAAATTATTTTTAAAAGGCCCTGAATTCTTATTAAACTCCCTTAATAAATCAGTTACTCTTAAAGCCGGTCCCTACCAAAGTTTTAAATTCATTTATTATTTTTTAAAGGCCCTGAATTCTTTTTAAACGGCCCTTAATAATACAATTACCCTTAAAGCCGGTCCCTACCACGGTTTTTAATTCATAATTTATTTTTAAAGGCCCTGGATTCTTTTTAAACGGCCCTTATCAATACAATTCCTCCTAAAGCCGGTCCTTGTCACAGTTTAAATTTCATTAATTCTTTTTAAAAGGCCCTGAATTATTTATTGAGGGCCCTGAAGGATTTAATTTACCTTAAGGCCGATCCTTCTCACAGTTTTAATTCAATAGATTATTTTTAAAAGGCCCTGAATTCTTATTAAACTTCCTTAATAAATCAGTTACTCTTAAAGCCGGTCCCTACCAAAGTTTTAAATTCATTTATTATTTTTTAAAGGCCCTGAATTCTTTTTAAACGGCCCTTAATAATACAATTACCCTTAAAGCTGGTCCCTACCACGGTTTTTAATTCATAATTTATTTTTTAAAGGCCCTGGATTCTTTTTAAACGGCCCTTATCAATACAATTCCTCCTAAAGCCGGTCCCTGTCACAGTTTTAATTTCATTAATTCTTTTCAAAAGGCCCTGAATTATTTATTGAGGGCCCTGAAGGATTTGATTTACCTTAAGGCCGATCCCTCTCACAGTTTAAATTCAATAGATTATTTTTAAAAGGCCCTGAATTCTTATTAAACTTCCTTAATAAATCAGTTACTCTTAAAGCCGGTCCCTACCAAAGTTTTAAATTCATTAATTATTTTTTAAAGGGCCTGAATTCTTTTTAAACGGCCCTTAATAATACAATTACCCTTAAAGCCGGTCCCTACCACGGTTTTAAATTCATAAATTATTTTTAAAAGGCCCTGAATTCTTATTAAACTCCCTTAATAAATCAGTTACTCTTAAAGCCGGTCCCTACAAAGTTTTAAATTCATTAATTATTTTTTAAAGGCCCTGAATTCTTTTTAAACGGCCCTTAATAATACAATTACCCTTAAAGCCGGTCCCTTCCACGGTTTTTAATTCATAATTTATTTTTTAAAGGCCCTGGATTCTTTTTAAAACGGCCCTTATCAATACAATTCCTCCTAAAGCAAGTCCCTGTCACAGTTTTAATTTCATTAATTCTTTTTAAAAGGCCCTGAATTATTTATTGAGGGCCCTGAAGGATTTAATTTACTTTAAGGCCGATCCCTTTCACAGTTTTAATTCAATAGATTATTTTTAAAAGGCCCTGAATTCTTATTAAACTTCTTTAATAAATCAGTTACTCTTAAAGCCGGTCCCTACCAAAGTTTTAAATTCATTTATTATTTTTTAAAGGCCCTGAATTCTTTTTAAACGGCCCTTAATAATACAATTACCCTTAAAGCCGGTCCCTACCACGGTTTTTAATTCATAATTTATTTTTTAAAGGCCCTGGATTCTTTTTAAACGGCCCTTATCAATACAATTCCTCCTAAAGCCGGTCCCTGTCACAGTTTTAATTTCATTAATTCTTTTTAAAAGGCCCTGAATTATTTATTGAGGGCCCTGAAGGATTTAATTTACCTTAAGGCCGATCCCTTTCACAGTTTTAATTCAATAGATTATTTTTAAAAGGCCCTGAATTCTTATTAAACTTCCTTTATAAATCAGTTACTCTTAAAGCCGGTCCCTACCAAAGTTTTAAATTAATTAATTTTTTTTTAAAGACCCTGAATTCTTTTTAAACGGCCCTCAATAATACAATTACCCTTAAAACCGGTCCCTACCACGGTTTTAAATTCATAAATTATTTTTAAAAGGCCCTGAATTCTTATTAAACTCCCTTAATAAATCAGTTACTCTTAAAGCCGGTCCCTACCAAAGTTTTAAATTCATTAATTATTTTTTAAAGGCCCTGAATTCTTTTTAAACGGCGCTTAATAATACAATTACCCTTAAAGCCGGTCCCTACCACGGTTTTTAATTCATAATTTATTTTTTAAAGGCCCTGGATTCTTTTTAAACGGCCATTATCAATACAATTCCTCCTTAAGCCGGTCCCTGTCACAGTTTTAATTTCATTAATTCTTTTTAAAAGGCCCTGAATTATTTATTGAGGGCCCTGAAGGATTTAATTTACCTTAAGGCCGATCCCTCTCACAGTTTCAATTCAATAGATTATTTTTAAAAGGCCCTGAATTCTTATTAAACTTCCTTAATAAATCAGTTACTCTTAAAACCGGTCCCTACCAAAGTTCGAAATTCATTAATTATTTTTTAAAGGCCCTGAATTCTTTTTAAACGGCCCTTAATAATTTAATTACCCTTAAAGCCGGTCCCTACCACGGTTTTTAATTCATAATTTATTTTTTAAAGGCCCTGGATTCTTTTTAAACGGCCCTTATCAATTCAATTCCTCCTAAAGCCGGTCCCTGTCACAGTTTAAATTTCATTAATTCTTTTTAAAAGGCCCTGAATTATTTATTGAGGGCCCTGCAGGATTTAATTTACCTTAAGGCCGATCCTTCTCACAGTTTTAATTCAATAGATTATTTTTTAAACTCCCTGAATTCTTATTAAACTTCCTTAATAAATCAGTTACTCTTAAAGCCGGTCCCTACCAAGATTTTAAATTCATTAATTATTTTTTAAAGGCCCTGAATTATTTTTAAACGGCCCTTAATAATACAATAACCCTTACAGCCGGTCCCTCCCACGGTTTTAAATTCATAAATTATTTTTAAAAGGCCCTGAATTCTTATTAAACTCCCTTAATAAATACTCTTAAAGCCGGTCCCTACCAAAGTTTTAAATTCATTAATTATTTTTTAAAGGCCCTGAATTCTTTTTAAACGGCCCTTAATTATACAATTACCCTTAAAGCCGGTCCCTATCACGGTTTTTCATTCATAATTTATTCTTTAAAGGCCCTGGATTCTTTTTAAACGGCCCTTATCAATACAAATCCTCCTAAAGCCGGTCCCTGTCACAGTTTTAATTTCATTAATTCTTTTTAAAAGGCCCTGAATTATTTATTGAGGGCCCTGAAGGATTTAATTTACCTTAAGGCCGATCCCTATCACAGTTTTAATTCAATAGATTATTTTTTAAAGGCCCTGAATTCTTATTAAACTTCCTTAATAAATCAGTTACTCTTAAAGCCGGTCCCTACCAAAGTTTTAAATTCATTAATTATTTTTTAAAGACCCTGAATTCTTTTTAAACGGCCCTTAATAATACAATTACCTTTAAAACCGGTCCCTACCACGGTTTTTAATTCATAATTTATTTTTTAAAGGCCCTGGATTCTTTTTAAACGGCCCTTATCAATACAATTCCTCCTAAAGCCGGTCCCTGTCACAGTTATAATTTCATTAATTCTTTTTGAAAGGCCCTGAATTATTTATTGAGGGCCCTGAAGGATTTAATTTACCTTAAGGCCGATCCCTCTCACAGTTTTAATTCAATAGATTATTTTTAAGAGGCCCTGAATTCTTATTAAACTTCCTTAATAAATCAGTTACACTTAAAACCGGTCCCTACCACAGTTTTAAATTCATTAATTATTTTTTAAAGGCCTTGAATTCTTTTTAAACGGCCCTTAATAATACAATTACCCTTAAAGCCGGTCCCTACCACGGTTTTAAATTCATAAATTATTTTTAAAAGGCCCTGAATTCTTATTAAACTCCCTTAATAAATCAGTTACTCTTAAAGCCGGTCCCTACCAAAGTTTTAAATTCATAAATTATTTTTTAAAGGCCCTGAATTTTTTTTAAACGGCCCTTAATAATACAATTACCCTTAAAGCCGGTCCCTACCACGGTTTTTAATTCATAATTTATGTTTTAAAGGCCCTGGATTCTTTTTAAACGGCCTTTATCAATACAAATCCTCCTAAAGCCGGTCCCTGTTACAGTTTTAATTTCATTAATTCTTTTTAAAAGGCCCTGAATTATTTATTGAGGGCCCTGAAGGATTTAATTTACCTTAAGGCCGATCGCTCTCACAGTTTTAATTCAATAGATTATTTTTAAAAGGCCCTGAATTCTTATTAAACTTCCTTAATAAATCAGTTACTCTTAAAGCCGGTCCCTACCAAAGTTTTAAATTCATTAATTATTTTTTAAAGGCCCTGAATTCTTTTTAAACGGCCCTTAATAATACAATTACCCTTAAAACCGGTTCATACCACGGTTTTTAATTCATAATTTATTTTTTAATGGCCCTGGATTCTTTTTAAACGGCCCTTATCAATACAATTCCTCCTAAAGCCGGTCCCTGTCACAGTTTTAATTTCATTAATTCTTTTTAAAAGGCCCTGAATTATTTATTGAGGGCCCTGAAGGATTTAATTTACCTTAAGGCCGATCCCTCTCACAGTTTCAATTCAATAGATTATTTTTAAAAGGCCCTGAATTCTTATTAAACTTCCTTAATAAATCAGTTACTCTTAAAACCGGTCCCTACCAAAGTTCGAAATTCATTAATTATTTTTTAAAGGCCCTGAATTCTTTTTAAACGGCCCTTAATAATTTAATTACCCTTAAAGCCGGTCCCTACCACGGTTTTTAATTCATAATTTATTTTTTAAAGGCCCTGGATTCTTTTTAAACGGCCCTTATCAATTCAATTCCTCCTAAAGCCGGTCCCTGTCACAGTTTAAATTTCATTAATTCTTTTTAAAAGGCCCTGAATTATTTATTGAGGGCCCTGCAGGATTTAATTTACCTTAAGGCCGATCCTTCTCACAGTTTTAATTCAATAGATTATTTTTTAAACTCCCTGAATTCTTATTAAACTTCCTTAATAAATCAGTTACTCTTAAAGCCGGTCCCTACCAAGATTTTAAATTCATTAATTATTTTTTAAAGGCCCTGAATTATTTTTAAACGGCCCTTAATAATACAATAACCCTTACAGCCGGTCCCTCCCACGGTTTTAAATTCATAAATTATTTTTAAAAGGCCCTGAATTCTTATTAAACTCCCTTAATAAATACTCTTAAAGCCGGTCCCTACCAAAGTTTTAAATTCATTAATTATTTTTTAAAGGCCCTGAATTCTTTTTAAACGGCCCTTAATTATACAATTACCCTTAAAGCCGGTCCCTATCACGGTTTTTCATTCATAATTTATTCTTTAAAGGCCCTGGATTCTTTTTAAACGGCCCTTATCAATACAAATCCTCCTAAAGCCGGTCCCTGTCACAGTTTTAATTTCATTAATTCTTTTTAAAAGGCCCTGAATTATTTATTGAGGGCCCTGAAGGATTTAATTTACCTTAAGGCCGATCCCTATCACAGTTTTAATTCAATAGATTATTTTTTAAAGGCCCTGAATTCTTATTAAACTTCCTTAATAAATCAGTTACTCTTAAAGCCGGTCCCTACCAAAGTTTTAAATTCATTAATTATTTTTTAAAGACCCTGAATTCTTTTTAAACGGCCCTTAATAATACAATTACCTTTAAAACCGGTCCCTACCACGGTTTTTAATTCATAATTTATTTTTTAAAGGCCCTGGATTCTTTTTAAACGGCCCTTATCAATACAATTCCTCCTAAAGCCGGTCCCTGTCACAGTTATAATTTCATTAATTCTTTTTGAAAGGCCCTGAATTATTTATTGAGGGCCCTGAAGGATTTAATTTACCTTAAGGCCGATCCCTCTCACAGTTTTAATTCAATAGATTATTTTTAAGAGGCCCTGAATTCTTATTAAACTTCCTTAATAAATCAGTTACACTTAAAACCGGTCCCTACCACAGTTTTAAATTCATTAATTATTTTTTAAAGGCCTTGAATTCTTTTTAAACGGCCCTTAATAATACAATTACCCTTAAAGCCGGTCCCTACCACGGTTTTAAATTCATAAATTATTTTTAAAAGGCCCTGAATTCTTATTAAACTCCCTTAATAAATCAGTTACTCTTAAAGCCGGTCCCTACCAAAGTTTTAAATTCATAAATTATTTTTTAAAGGCCCTGAATTTTTTTTAAACGGCCCTTAATAATACAATTACCCTTAAAGCCGGTCCCTACCACGGTTTTTAATTCATAATTTATGTTTTAAAGGCCCTGGATTCTTTTTAAACGGCCTTTATCAATACAAATCCTCCTAAAGCCGGTCCCTGTTACAGTTTTAATTTCATTAATTCTTTTTAAAAGGCCCTGAATTATTTATTGAGGGCCCTGAAGGATTTAATTTACCTTAAGGCCGATCGCTCTCACAGTTTTAATTCAATAGATTATTTTTAAAAGGCCCTGAATTCTTATTAAACTTCCTTAATAAATCAGTTACTCTTAAAGCCGGTCCCTACCAAAGTTTTAAATTCATTAATTATTTTTTAAAGGCCCTGAATTCTTTTTAAACGGCCCTTAATAATACAATTACCCTTAAAACCGGTTCATACCACGGTTTTTAATTCATAATTTATTTTTTAATGGCCCTGGATTCTTTTTAAACGGCCCTTATCAATACAATTCCTCCTAAAGCCGGTCCCTGTCACAGTTTTAATTTCATTAATTCTTTTTAAAAGGCCCTGAATTATTTATTGAGGGCCCTGAAGGATTTAATTTACCTTAAGGCCGATCCCTCTCACAGTTTCAATTCAATAGATTATTTTTAAAAGGCCCTGAATTCTTATTAAACTTCCTTAATAAATCAGTTACTCTTAAAACCGGTCCCTACCAAAGTTCGAAATTCATTAATTATTTTTTAAAGGCCCTGAATTCTTTTTAAACGGCCCTTAATAATTTAATTACCCTTAAAGCCGGTCCCTACCACGGTTTTTAATTCATAATTTATTTTTTAAAGGCCCTGGATTCTTTTTAAACGGCCCTTATCAATTCAATTCCTCCTAAAGCCGGTCCCTGTCACAGTTTAAATTTCATTAATTCTTTTTAAAAGGCCCTGAATTATTTATTGAGGGCCCTGCAGGATTTAATTTACCTTAAGGCCGATCCTTCTCACAGTTTTAATTCAATAGATTATTTTTTAAACTCCCTGAATTCTTATTAAACTTCCTTAATAAATCAGTTACTCTTAAAGCCGGTCCCTACCAAGATTTTAAATTCATTAATTATTTTTTAAAGGCCCTGAATTATTTTTAAACGGCCCTTAATAATACAATAACCCTTACAGCCGGTCCCTCCCACGGTTTTAAATTCATAAATTATTTTTAAAAGGCCCTGAATTCTTATTAAACTCCCTTAATAAATACTCTTAAAGCCGGTCCCTACCAAAGTTTTAAATTCATTAATTATTTTTTAAAGGCCCTGAATTCTTTTTAAACGGCCCTTAATTATACAATTACCCTTAAAGCCGGTCCCTATCACGGTTTTTCATTCATAATTTATTCTTTAAAGGCCCTGGATTCTTTTTAAACGGCCCTTATCAATACAAATCCTCCTAAAGCCGGTCCCTGTCACAGTTTTAATTTCATTAATTCTTTTTAAAAGGCCCTGAATTATTTATTGAGGGCCCTGAAGGATTTAATTTACCTTAAGGCCGATCCCTATCACAGTTTTAATTCAATAGATTATTTTTTAAAGGCCCTGAATTCTTATTAAACTTCCTTAATAAATCAGTTACTCTTAAAGCCGGTCCCTACCAAAGTTTTAAATTCATTAATTATTTTTTAAAGACCCTGAATTCTTTTTAAACGGCCCTTAATAATACAATTACCTTTAAAACCGGTCCCTACCACGGTTTTTAATTCATAATTTATTTTTTAAAGGCCCTGGATTCTTTTTAAACGGCCCTTATCAATACAATTCCTCCTAAAGCCGGTCACTGTCACAGTTATAATTTCATTAATTCTTTTTGAAAGGCCCTGAATTATTTATTGAGGGCCCTGAAGGATTTAATTTACCTTAAGGCCGATCCCTCTCACAGTTTTAATTCAATAGATTATTTTTAAGAGGCCCTGAATTCTTATTAAACTTCCTTAATAAATCAGTTACACTTAAAACCGGTCCCTACCACAGTTTTAAATTCATTAATTATTTTTTAAAGGCCTTGAATTCTTTTTAAACGGCCCTTAATAATACAATTACCCTTAAAGCCGGTCCCTACCACGGTTTTAAATTCATAAATTATTTTTAAAAGGCCCTGAATTCTTATTAAACTCCCTTAATAAATCAGTTACTCTTAAAGCCGGTCCCTACCAAAGTTTTAAATTCATAAATTATTTTTTAAAGGCCCTGAATTTTTTTTAAACGGCCCTTAATAATACAATTACCCTTAAAGCCGGTCCCTACCACGGTTTTTAATTCATAATTTATGTTTTAAAGGCCCTGGATTCTTTTTAAACGGCCTTTATCAATACAAATCCTCCTAAAGCCGGTCCCTGTTACAGTTTTAATTTCATTAATTCTTTTTAAAAGGCCCTGAATTATTTATTGAGGGCCCTGAAGGATTTAATTTACCTTAAGGCCGATCGCTCTCACAGTTTTAATTCAATAGATTATTTTTAAAAGGCCCTGAATTCTTATTAAACTTCCTTAATAAATCAGTTACTCTTAAAGCCGGTCCCTACCAAAGTTTTAAATTCATTAATTATTTTTTAAAGGCCCTGAATTCTTTTTAAACGGCCCTTAATAATACAATTACCCTTAAAACCGGTTCATACCACGGTTTTTAATTCATAATTTATTTTTTAATGGCCCTGGATTCTTTTTAAACGGCCCTTATCAATACAATTCCTCCTAAAGCCGGTCCCTGTCACAGTTTTAATTTCATTAATTCTTTTTAAAAGGCCCTGAATTATTTATTGAGGGCCCTGAAGGATTTAATTTACCTTAAGGCCGATCCCTCTCACAGTTTTAATTCAATAGATTACTTTTAAAAGGCCCTGAATTCTTATTAAACTTCCTTAATAAATCAGTTAATCTTAAAGCCGGTCCCTACCAAAGTTTTAAATTCATTAATTATTTTTTAAAGGCCCTGAATTCTTTTTAAATGGCCCTTAATAATATAATTACCCTTAAAGCCGGTCCCTACCACGGTTTTTAATTCATAATTTATTTTTTAAAGGCTCTGGATCCTTTTTAAACGGCCCTTATCAAGACAATTCCTCCTAAAGCCGGTCCCTGTCACAGTTTTAATTTCAGTAATTCTTTTTAAAAGGCCCTGAATTATTTATTGAGGGCCCTGAAGGATTTAATTTACCTTAAGGCCGATCCCTCTCACAGTTTTAATTCAATAGATTATTTTTAAAAGGCCCTGAATTCTAATTAAACTTCCTTAATAAATCAGTTACTCTTAAAGCCGGTCCCTACCAAAGTTTTAAATTCATTAATTATTTTTTAAAGGCCCTGAATTTTTTTTAAACGGCCCTTAATAATACAATTACCCTTAAAACCGGTCCCTACCACGGTTTTTAATTCATAATTTATTTTTTAAAGGCCCTGGATTCTTTTTAAACGGCCCTTATCAATACAATTCCTCCTAAAGCCGGTCCCTGTCACAGTTTTAATTTCATTAATTCTTTTTAAAAGGCCCTGAATTATTTATATAGGGCCCTGAAGGATTTAATTTACCTTAAGGCCGATCCCTCTCACAGTTTTAATTCAATAGATTATTTTTAAAAGGCCCTGAATTCTTATTTAACTTCCTTAATAAATCAGTTACTCTTAAAGCCGGTCCCTACCAAAGTTTAAAATTCATTAATTATTTGTTAAAGGCCCTGAATTCTTTTTAAACGGCCCTTTATAATACAATTACCCTTAAAGCCGGTCCGGCCCACGGTTTTAAATTCATAAATTATTTTTAAAAGCCCTGAATTCTTATTAAACTCCCTTAATAAATCAGTTACTCTTAAAGCCGATCCCTACCAAAGTTTTAAATTCATTAATTATTTTTTAAAGGCCTTGAATTCTTTTTAAACGGCCCTTAATAATACAATTACCCTTAAAACCGGTCCCTACCACGGTTTTTAATTCATAATTTATTTTTTAAAGGCCCTGGATTCTTTTTAAACGGCCCTTATCAATACAATTCCTACTAAAGACGGTCCCTGTCACAGTTTTAATTTCATTTATTCTTTTTTAAAGGCCCTGAATTATTTATTGAGGGCCCTGAAGGATTTAATTTACCTTAAGGCCGATCCCTCTCACAGTTTTAATTCAATAGATTATTTTTAAAAGGCCCTGAATTCTTATTAAACTTCCTGAATAAATCAGTTACTCTTAAAGCCGGTCCCTACCAAAGTTTTAAATTCATTAATTATTTTTTAAAGGCCCTGAATTCTTTTTAAACGGCCCTTTATAAAACAATTACCCTTAAAACCGGTCCGTACCACGGTTTTAAATTCATAAATTATTTTTAAAAGCCCTGAATTCTTATTAAACTCCCTTAATAAATCAGTTACTCTTAAAGCCGATCCCTACCAAAGTTTTAAATTCATTAATTATTTTTTAAAGGCCCTGAATTCTTTTTAAACGGCCCTTAATAATACAATTACCCTTAAAGCCGGTCCCTACCACGGTTTTTAATTCATTATTTATTTTTTAAAGGCCCTGGATTCTTTTTAAACGGCCCTTATCAATACAATTCCTCCTAAAGCCGGTCCCTGTCACAGTTTTAATTTCATTAATTCTTTTTAAAAGGCCCTGAATTATTTATTGAGGGCCCTGAAGGATTTAATTTACCTTAAGGCCGATCCCTCTCACAGTTTTAATTCAATAGATTATTTTTAAAAGGCCCTGAATTCTTATTAAACTTCCTTAATAAATCAGTTCCTCTTAAAGCCGGTCCCTACCAAAGTTTTAAATTCATTAAATATTTTTTAAAGGCCCTAAATTCTTTTTAAACGGCCCTTAATAATACAATTACCATTAAAGCCGGTCCCTACCATTGTTTTTAATTCATAATTTATTTTTTAAAGGCCCTGGATTCTTTTTAAACGGCCCTTATCAATACAATTCCTCCTAAAGCCGGTCCCTGTCACAGTTTTAATTTCATTAATTCTTTTTAAAAGGCCCTGAATTATTTATTGAGGGCCCTGAAGGATTTAATTTACCTTAAGGCCGATCCCTCTCACAGTTTTAATTCAATAGATTATTTTTAAAAGGCCCTGAATTCTTATTAAACTTCCTTAATAAATCAGTTACTCTTAAAGCCGGTCCCTACCAAAGTTTTAAATTCATTAATAATTTTTTAAAGGCCCTAAATTCTTTTTAAACGGCCCTTTATAATACAATTACCCTTAAAACCGGTCCCTACCACGGTTTTAAATTCATAAATTATTTTTAAAAGGCCCTGAATTCTTATTAAACTCCCTTAATAAATCAGTTACTCTTAAAGCCGGTCCCTACCAAAGTTTTAAATTCATTAATTATTTTTTAAAGGCCCTGAATTCTTTTTAAACTGCCCTTAATAAAACAATTACCCTTAAAGCCGGTCCCTACCACGGTTTTTAATTCATAATTTATTTTTTAAAGGCCCTGGATTCTTTTTAAACGGCCCTTATCAATACAATTCCTCCTAAAGACTGTCCCTGTCACAGTTTTAATTTCATTTATTCTTTTTTAAAGGCCCTGAATTATTTATTGAGGGCCCTGAAGGATTTAATTTACCTTAAGGCCGATCAATCTCACAGTTTTAATTCAATAGATTATTTTTAAAAGGCCCTGAATTCTTATTAAACTTCCTGAATAAATCAGTTACTCTTAAAGCCGGTCCCTACCAAAGTTTTTAATTCATTAATTATTTTTAAAAGGCCCTGAATTTTTTTTAAACGGCCCTTTTTAATTCAATTACCCTTAAAGCCGGTCCCTACCACGGTTTTAAATTCATAAATTATTTTTTAAAGGCCCTGGATTCTTTTTAAACGGCCCTTAATAATACAATTCCTCCTAAAGCCGGTCCCTGTCACAGTTTTAATTTCATTAATTCTTTTTAAAAGGCCCTGAATTATTTATTGAGGGCCCTGAAGGATTTAATTTACCGTAAGGCCGATCCCTCTCACAGTTTTAATTCAATAGATTATTTTTAAAAGGCCCTGAATTCTTATTAAACTTCCTTAATAAATCAGTTACTCTTAAAGCCGGTCCCTACCAAAGTTTTAAATTCATTAATTATTTTTTAAAGGCCCTGAATTCTTTTTAAACGGCCCTTTATAATACAATAACCCTTAAAGCCGGTCCCTACCACGGTTTTAAATTCATAAATTATTTTTAAAAGGCCCTGAATTCTTATTAAACGGCTCTTAATAATACAATTACCCTTAAAGCTGGTCCCTACCACGGTTTTTAATTCATAATTTTTTTTTTAAAGGCCCTGGATTCTTTTTAAACGGCCCTTATCAATACAATTCCTCCTAAAGCCGGTCCCTGTCACAGTTTTAATTTCATTAATTCTTTTTAAAAGGCCCTGAATTATTTATTGAGGGCCCTGAAGGATTAAATTTACCTTAAAACCGATCATTCTCACAGTTTTAATTCAATAGATTATTTTTAAAAGGCCCTGAATTCTTATTAAACTTCCTTAATAAATCAGTTACTCGTAAAGCCGGTCCCTACCAAGATTTTAAATTCATTTATTATTTTTTAAAGGCCCCGAATTCTTTCTAAACGGCCCTTAATAATACAATTACCCTTAAAGCCGGTCCCTACCACGGTTTTTAATTCATAATTTATTTTTAAAAGGCCCTGAATTCTTATTAAACTCCCTTAATAAATCAGTTTCTCTTTAAGCCGGTCCCTACCAAAGTTTTGAATTCATTAATTATTTTTTAAAGGCCCTGAATTCTTTTTAAACGGCCCTTAATAATACAATTACCCTTAAAGCCGGTCCCTACCACGGTTTTTAATTCATAATTTATTTTTTAAAGGCCCTGGATTCTTTTTAAACGGCCCTTATCAATACAATTCCTCCTAAAGACGGTCCCTGTCACAGTTTTAATTTCATTAATTCTTTTTTAAAGGCCCTGAATTATTTATTGAGGGCCCTGAAGGATTTAATGTACCTTAAGGCCGATCCCTCTCACAGTTTAAATTCAATAGATTATTTTTAAAAGGCCCTGAATTCTTATTAAACTTCCTTAATAAATCAGTTACTCTTAAAGCCGGTCCCTAACAAAGTTTTAAATTCATTAATTATTTTTTAAAGGCCCTGAATTCTTTTTAAACGGCCCTTAATTATACAATTACCCTTAAAGCCTGTCCCTACCACGGTTTTTAATTCATAATTTATTTTTTAAAGGCCCTGGATTCTTTTTAAACGGCCCTTATCAATACAATTCCTCCTAAAGCCGGTCCCTGTCACAGTTTTAATTTCATTAATTCTTTTTAAAAGACCCTGAATTATTTATTGAGGGCCCTGAAGGATTTAATTTACCTTAAGGCCGATCCCTCTCACAGTTTTGATTCAATAGATTATTTTTAAAAGGCCCTGAATTCTTATTAAACTTCCTTAATAAATCAGTTACTCTTAAAGCCGGTCCCTACCAAAGTTTTAAATTCATTAATTATTTTTTAAAGGCCCTGAATTCTTTTTAAACGGCCCTTTATAATACAATTACCCTTTAAGCCGGTCCCTACCACGGTTTCAATTTCAATAATTCTTTTTAAAAGGCCCTGAATTATTTATTGAGGGCCCTGAAGGATTTAATTTACCTTAAGGCCGATCTCTCTCAAAGTTTTAATTCAATAGATTATTTTTAAAAGGCCCTGAATTCTTATTAAACTTCCTTTATAAATCAGTTACTCTTAAAGCCGGTCCCTACCAAAGTTTTAAATTCATTAATTATTTTTTAAAGGCCCTGAATTCTTTTTAAACGGCCCTTAATAATATAATTACCCTTAAAGCCGGTCCCTACCACGGTTTTTAATTCATAATTTATTTTTTAAAGGCCCTGGATCCTTTTTAAACGGCCCTTATCAATACAATTCCTCCTAAAGCCGGTCCCTGTCACAGTTTTAATTTCATTAATTCTTTTTAAAAGGCCCTGAATTATTTATTGAGGGCCCTAAAGGATTTCATTTACCTTCAGGCCGATCCCTCTCACAGTTTTAATTCAATAGATTATTTTTAAAAGGCCCTGAACTCTTATTAAACTTCCTTAATAAATCAGTTACTCTTAAAGCCGGTCCCTACCAAAGTTTTAAATTCATTAATTATTTTTTAAAGGCCCTGAATTCTTTTTAAACGGCCCTTAATAATACAATTACCCTTAAAGCCGGTCCCTACCACGGTTTTTAATTCATAATTTATTTTTTAAAGGCCCTGGATTCTTTTTTAAAGGCCCTTATCAATACAATTCCTCCTAAAGCCGGTCTCTGTTACAGTTTTTATTTCATTAATTCTTTTTAAAAGGCCCTGAATTATTTATTGAGGGCCCTGAAGGATTTAATTTACCTTAAGGCCGATCCCTCTCACAGTTTTAATTCAAAAGATTATTTTTAAAAGGCCCTGAATTCTTATTAAACTTCCTTAATAAATCAGTTACTCTTAAAGCCGGTCCCTACCAAAGTTTTAAATTCATTTATTATTTTTTAAAGGCCCTGAATTCTTTTTAAACGGCCCTTAATAATACAATTACCCTTAAAGCCGGTCCCTACCACGGTTTTTAATTCATAATTTATTTTTTAAAGGCCCTGGATTCTTTTTAAACGGCCCTTTTCAAAACAATTCCTCCTTAAGCCGGTCCCTGTCACAGTTTTAATTTCATTAATTCTTTTTAAAAGGCCCTGAATTATTTATTGAGGGCCCTGAAGGATTTAATTTACCTTAAGGCTGATCCCTCTCACAGTTTTAATTCAATAGATTTTTTTTAAAAGGCCCTGAATTCTTATTAAACTTCCTTAATAAATCAGTTACTCTTATAGCCGGTCCCTACCAAAGTTTTAAATTCATTAATTATTTTTTAAAGGCCCTGAATTCATTTTAAACGGCCCTTAATAATAAAATTACCCTTAAAACCGGTCCCTACCACGGTTTTAAATTCATAAATTATTTTTAAAAGGCCTTGAATTCTTATTTAACTCCCTTAATAAATCAGTTACTCTTATAGCCGGTCCCTACCAAAGTTTTAAATTCATTAATTATTTTTTAAAGGCCCTGAATTCTTTTTAAACGGCCCTTAATAATACAATTACCCTTTAAGCCGGTCCCTACCACGGTTTTTAATTCATAATTTATTTTTTAAAGGCCCTGGATTCTTTTTAAACGGCCCTTATCAATACAATTCCTCCTAAAGCCGGTCCCTGTCACAGTTTTAATTTCATTAATTCTTTTTAAAAGGCCCTGAATTATTTATTGAGGGCCCTGAAGGATTTAATTTACCTTAAGGCCGATCCCTCTCACAGTTTTAATTCAATAGATTATTTTTAAAAGGCCCTGAATTCTTATTTAACTTCCTTAATAAATCAGTTACTCTTAAAGCCGGTCCCTACCAAAGTTTTAAATTCATTAATTATTTTTTAAAGGCCCTGAATTCTTTTTAAACGGCCCTTAATAAAACAATTACCCTTAAAGCCGGTCCCTACCACGGTTTTAAATTCATAAATTATTTTTAAAAGGCCCTGAATTCTTATTAAACTCCCTTATCAATACAATTCCTCCTAAAGCCGGTCCCTGTCACAGTTTTAATTTCAATAATTCTTTTTAAAAGGCCCTGAATTATTTATTGAGGGCCCTGAAGGATTTAATTTACCTTAAGGCCGATCCCTCTCACAGTTTTAATTCAATAGATTATTTTAAAAGGCCCTGAATTCTTATTAAACTTCCTTAATAAATCAGTTACTCTTAAAGCCGGTCCCTACCAAAGTTTTAAATTCATAATTTATTTTTTAAATGCCCTGAATTCTTTTTAAACGGCCCTTAATAATACAATTACCCTTAAAGCCGGTCCCTACCACGGTTTTAATTTCATTAATTCTTTTTAAAAGGCCCTGAATTATTTATTGAGGGCCCTGAAGGATTTAATTTACCTTAAGGCCGATCTCTCTCAAAGTTTTAATTCAATAGATTATTTTTAAAAGGCCCTGAATTTTTATTAAACTTCCTTAATAAATCAGTTACTCTTAAAGCCGGTCCCTACCAAAGTTTTAAATTCATAATTTATTTTTTAAAGGCCCTGAATTCTTTTTAACGGCCCTTAATAATACAATTACCCTTAAAGCCGGTCCCTACCACGGTTTTAATTTCATTAATTCTTTTTAAAAGGCCCTGAATTATTTATTGAGGGTCCTGAAGGATTTAATTTACCTTAAGGCCGATCTCTCTCAAAGTTTTAATTCAATAGATTATTTTTAAAAGGCCCTGAATTCTTATTAAACTTCCTTAATAAATCAGTTACTCTTAAAGCCGGTCCCTACCAAAGTTTTAAATTCATTAATTATTTTTTAAAGGCCCTGAATTCTTTTTAAACTGCCCTTAATAATACAATTACCCTTAAAGCCGGTCCCTACCACGGTTTTAAATTCATAATTTATTTTTAACAGATTATTATTAATATTAATATTAATATTTTTAAAAGGCCCTGAATTCTTATTAAACTCCCTTAATAAATCAGTTAATCTTAAAGCCGGTCCCTACCAAAGTTTTAAATTCATTAATTATTTTTTAAAGGCCCTGAATTCTTTTTAAACGGCCCTCAATAATACAATTACCCTTAAAGCCGGTCCCTACCACGGTTTTAATTCATAATTTATTTTTTAAAGGCCCTGGATTCTTTTTAAACGGCCCTTATCAATACAATTCCTCCAAAACTTCCTAAATAAATCAGTTACTCTTAAAGCCGGTCCCTACCAAAGTTTTAAATTCATTAATTATTTTTTAAAGGCCCTGAATTCTTTTTAAACGGCCCTTAATAATACAATTACCCTTAAAGCCGGTCCCTACCACGGTTTTTAATTCATAATTTATTTTTTAAAGGCCCTGGATTCTTTTTAAACGGCCCTTATCAATACAATTCCTCCTAAAACCGGTCCCTGTCACAGTTTTAATTTCATTAATTCTTTTTAAAAGGCCCTGAATTATTTATTGAGGGCCCTGAAGGTTTTACTTTACCTTAAGGCCGATCCCTCTCACAGATTTAATTCAATAGATTATTTTTAAAAGGCCCTGAATTCTTATTAAACTTCCTTAATAAATCAGTTACTCTTATAGCCGGTCCCTACCAAAGTTTTAAATTCATTAATTATTTTTTAAAGGCCCTGAATTCATTTTAAACGGCCCTTTATAATAAAATTACCCTTAAAACCGGTCCCTACCACGGTTTTAAATTCATAAATTATTTTTAAAAGGCCTTGAATTCTTATTTAACTCCCTTAATAAATCAGTTACTCTTATAGCCGGTCCCTACCAAAGTTTTAAATTCATTAATTATTTTTTAAAGGCCCTGAATTCTTTTTAAACGGCCCTTAATAATACAATTACCCTTTAAGCCGGTCCCTACCACGGTTTTTAATTCATAATTTATTTTTTAAAGGCCCTGGATTCTTTTTAAACGGCCCTTATCAATACAATTCCTCCTAAAGCCGGTCCCTGTCACAGTTTTAATTTCATTAATTCTTTTTAAAAGGCCCTGAATTATTTATTGAGGGCCCTGAAGGATTTAATTTACCTTAAGGCCGATCCCTCTCACAGTTTTAATTCAATAGATTATTTTTAAAAGGCCCTGAATTCTTATTTAACTTCCTTAATAAATCAGTTACTCTTAAAGCCGGTCCCTACCAAAGTTTTAAATTCATTAATTATTTTTTAAAGGCCCTGAATTCTTTTTAAACGGCCCTTAATAAAACAATTACCCTTAAAGCCGGTCCCTACCACGGTTTTAAATTCATAAATTATTTTTAAAAGGCCCTGAATTCTTATTAAACTCCCTTATCAATACAATTCCTCCTAAAGCCGGTCCCTGTCACAGTTTTAATTTCAATTATTCTTTTTAAAAGGCCCTGAATTATTTATTGAGGGCCCTGAAGGATTTAATTTACCTTAAGGCCGATCCCTCTCACAGTTTTAATTCAATAGATTATTTTTAAAAGGCCCTGAATTCTTATTAAACTTCCTTAATAAATCAGTTACTCTTAAAGCCGGTCCCTACCAAAGTTTTAAATTCATAATTTATTTTTTAAAGGCCCTGAATTCTTTTTAAACGGCCCTTAATAATACAATTACCCTTAAAGCCGGTCCCTACCACGGTTTTAATTTCATTAATTCTTTTTAAAAGGCCCTGAATTATTTATTGAGGGCCCTGAAGGATTTAATTTACCTTAAGGCCGATCTCTCTCAAAGTTTTAATTCAATAGATTATTTTTAAAAGGCCCTGAATTCTTATTAAACTTCCTTAATAAATCAGTTACTCTTAAAGCCGGTCCCTACCAAAGTTTTAAATTCATTAATTATTTTTTAAAGGCCCTGAATTCTTTTTAAACGGCCCTTAATAATACAATTACCCTTAAAGCCGGTCCCTACCACGGTTTTAAATTCATAAGTTATTTTTAACAGATTATTATTAATATTAATATTAATATTTTTAAAAGGCCCTGAATTCTTATTAAACTCCCTTAATAAATCAGTTACTCTTAAAGCCGGTCCCTACCAAAGTTTTAAATTCATTAATTATTTTTTAAAGGCCCTGAATTCTTTTTAAACGGCCCTTCATAATACAATTACCCTTAAAGCCGGTCCCTACCACGGTTTTTAATTCATAATTTATTTTTTAAAGGCCCTGCATTCTTTTTAAACGGCCCTTATCAATACAATTCCTCCTAAAGCCGGTCTCTGTTACAGTTTTTATTTCATTAATTCTTTTTAAAAGGCCCTGAATTATTTATTGAGGGCCCTGAAGGATTTAATTTACCTTAAGGCCGATCCCTCTCACAGTTTTAATTCAAAAGATTATTTTTAAAAGGCCCTGAATTCTTATTAAACTTCCTTAATAAATCAGTTACTCTTAAAGCCGGTCCCTACCAAAGTTTTAAATTCATTTATTATTTTTTAAAGGCCCTGAATTCTTTTTAAACGGCCCTTAATAATACAATTACCCTTTAAGCCGGTCCCTACCACGGTTTTTAATTCATAATTTATTTTTTAAAGGCCCTGGATTCTTTTTAAACGGCCCTTATCAAAACAATTCCTCCTAAAGCCGGTTCCTGTCATAGTTT
This sequence comes from Glyphotaelius pellucidus, assembly GCA_936435175.1. Classification (NCBI taxonomy): domain Eukaryota; kingdom Metazoa; phylum Arthropoda; class Insecta; order Trichoptera; family Limnephilidae; genus Glyphotaelius; species Glyphotaelius pellucidus. The sequence continues at coordinate 12,450,359 of OW386558.1, forward strand.
TAATTTCATTAATTCTTTTTAAAAGGCCCTGAATTATTTATTGAGGGCCCTGAAGGATTTAATTTACCTTAAGGCTGATCCCTCTCACAGTTTTAATTCAATAGATTTTTTTTAAAAGGCCCTGAATTCTTATTAAACTTCCTTAATAAATCAGTTACTCTTAAAGCCGGTCCCTACCAAAGTTTTAAATTCATTAATTATTTTTTAAAGGCCCTGAATTCATTTTAAACGGCCCTTAATAATAAAATTACCCTTAAAACCGGTCCCTACCACGGTTTTAAATTCATAAATTATTTTTAAAAGGCCTTGAATTCTTATTAAACTCCCTTAATAAATCAGTTACTCTTAAAGCCGGTCCCTACCAAAGTTTTAAATTCATTAATTATTTTTTAAAGGCCCTGAATTCTTTTTAAACGGCCCTTAATAATACAATTACCCTTTAAGCCGGTCCCTACCACGGTTTTTAATTCATAATTTATTTTTTAAAGGCCCTGGATTCTTTTTAAACGGCCCTTATCAATACAATTCCTCCTAAAGCCGGTCCCTGTCACAGTTTTAATTTCAATAATTCTTTTTAAAAGGCCCTGAATTATTTATTGAGGGCCCTGAAGGATTTAATTTACCTTAAGGCCGATCCATCTCACAGTTTTAATTCAATAGATTATTTTTAAAAGGCCCTGAATTCTTATTAAACTTCCTTAATAAATCAGTTACTCTTAAAGCCGGTCCCTACCAAAGTTTTAAATTCATAATTTATTTTTTAAAGGCCCTGAATTCTTTTTCAACGGCCCTTAATAATACAATTACCCTTAAAGCCGGTCCCTACCACGGTTTTAATTTCATTAATTCTTTTTAAAAGGCCCTGAATTATTTATTGAGGGTCCTGAAGGATTTAATTTACCTTAAGGCCGATCTCTCTCAAAGTTTTAATTCAATAGATTATTTTTAAAAGGCCCTGAATTCTTATTAAACTTCCTTAATAAATCAGTTACTCTTAAAGCCGGTCCCTACCAAAGTTTTAAATTCATTAATTATTTTTTAAAGGCCCTGAATTCTTTTTAAACGGCCCTTAATAATACAATTACCCTTAAAGCCGGTCCCTACCACGGTTTTAATTTCATTAATTCTTTTTAAAAGGCCCTGAATTATTTATTGAGGGTCCTGAAGGATTTAATTTACCTTAAGGCCGATCTCTCTCAAAGTTTTAATTCAATAGATTATTTTTAAAAGGCCCTGAATTCTTATTAAACTTCCTTAATAAATCAGTTACTCTTAAAGCCGGTCCCTACCAAAGTTTTAAATTCATAATTTATTTTTTAAAGGCCCTGAATTCTTTTTCAACGGCCCTTAATAATACAATTACCCTTAAAGCCGGTCCCTACCACGGTTTTAATTTCATTAATTCTTTTTAAAAGGCCCTGAATTATTTATTGAGGGTCCTGAAGGATTTAATTTACCTTAAGGCCGATCTCTCTCAAAGTTTTAATTCAATAGATTATTTTTAAAAGGCCCTGAATTCTTATTAAACTTCCTTAATAAATCAGTTACTCTTAAAGCCGGTCCCTACCAAAGTTTTAAATTCATTAATTATTTTTTAAAGGCCCTGAATTCTTTTTAAACGGCCCTTAATAATACAATTACCCTTAAAGCCGGTCCCTACCACGGTTTTAATTCATAATTTATTTTTTAAAGGCCCTGGATTCTTTTTAAACGGCCCTTATCAATACAATTCCTCCAAAACTTCCTAAATAAATCAGTTACTCTTAAAGCCGGTCCCTACCAAAGTTTTAAATTCATTAATTATTTTTTAAAGGCCCTGAATTCTTTTTAAACGGCCCTTAATAATACAATTACCCTTAAAGCCGGTCCCTACCACGGTTTTTAATTCATAATTTATTTTTTAAAGGCCCTGGATTCTTTTTAAACGGCCCTTATCAATACAATTCCTCCTAAAACCGGTCCCTGTCACAGTTTTAATTTCATTAATTCTTTTTAAAAGGCCCTGAATTATTTATTGAGGGCCCTGAAGGTTTTAATTTACCTTAAGGCCGATCCATCTCACAGATTTAATTCAATAGATTATTTTTAAAAGGCCCTGAATTCTTATTAAACTTCCTTAATAAATCAGTTTCTCTTAAAGCCGGTCCCTACCAAAGTTTTAAATTCATTAATTATTTTTTAAAGGCCCTGAATTCTTTTTAAACGGCCCTTAATAATACAATTACCCTTAAAGCCGGTCCATACCACGGTTTTTAATTCATAATTTATTTTTTAAAGGCCCTGGATTCTTTTTAAACGGCCCTTATCAATACAATTCCTCCTAAAACCGGTCCCTGTCACAGTTTTAATTTCATTAATTCTTTTTAAAAGGCCCTGAATTATTTATTGAGGGCCCTGAAGGTTTTACTTTACCTTAAGGCCGATCCCTCTCACAGATTTAATTCAATAGATTATTTTTAAAAGGCCCTGAATTCTTATTAAACTTCCTTAATAAATCAGTTTCTCTTAAAGCCGGTCCCTACCAAAGTTTTAAATTCATTAATTATTTTTTAAAGGCCCTGAATTCTTTTTAAACGGCCCTTAATAATACAATTACCCTTAAAGCCGGTCCCTACCACGGTTTTAAATTCATAAATTATTTTTAAAAGGCCCTGAATTCTTATTAAACTCCCTTAATAAATCAGTTACTCTTAAAGCCGGTCCCTACCAAAGTTTTAAATTCATTAATTATTTTTTAAAGGCCCTGAATTCTTTTTAAACGGCCCTTAATAATACAATTACCCTTAAAGCCGGTTCCTACCACGGTTTTTAATTCATAATTTATTTTTTAAAGGCCCTGGATTCTTTTTAAACGGCCCTTATCAATACAATTCCTCCTAAAGCCGGTCCCTGTCACAGTTTTAATTTCATTAATTCTTTTTAAAAGGCCCTGAATTATTTATTGAGGGCCCTGAAGGATTTAATTTACCTTAAGGCTGATCCCTCTCACAGTTTTAATTCAATAGATTTTTTTTAAAAGGCCCTGAATTCTTATTAAACTTCCTTAATAAATCAGTTACTCTTATAGCCGGTCCCTACCAAAGTTTTAAATTCATTAATTATTTTTTAAAGGCCCTGAATTCATTTTAAACGGCCCTTTATAATAAAATTACCCTTAAAACCGGTCCCTACCACGGTTTTAAATTCATAAATTATTTTTAAAAGGCCTTGAATTCTTATTTAACTCCCTTAATAAATCAGTTACTCTTATAGCCGGTCCCTACCAAAGTTTTAAATTCATTAATTATTTTTTAAAGGCCCTGAATTCTTTTTAAACGGCCCTTAATAATACAATTACCCTTTAAGCCGGTCCCTACCACGGTTTTTAATTCATAATTTATTTTTTAAAGGCCCTGGATTCTTTTTAAACGGCCCTTATCAATACAATTCCTCCTAAAGCCGGTCCCTGTCACAGTTTTAATTTCATTAATTCTTTTTAAAAGGCCCTGAATTATTTATTGAGGGCCCTGAAGGATTTAATTTACCTTAAGGCCGATCCCTCTCACAGTTTTAATTCAATAGATTATTTTTAAAAGGCCCTGAATTCTTATTTAACTTCCTTAATAAATCAGTTACTCTTAAAGCCGGTCCCTACCAAAGTTTTAAATTCATTAATTATTTTTTAAAGGCCCTGAATTCTTTTTAAACGGCCCTTAATAAAACAATTACCCTTAAAGCCGGTCCCTACCACGGTTTTAAATTCATAAATTATTTTTAAAAGGCCCTGAATTCTTATTAAACTCCCTTATCAATACAATTCCTCCTAAAGCCGGTCCCTGTCACAGTTTTAATTTCAATAATTCTTTTTAAAAGGCCCTGAATTATTTATTGAGGGCCCTGAAGGATTTAATTTACCTTAAGGCCGATCCCTCTCACAGTTTTAATTCAATAGATTATTTTTAAAAGGCCCTGAATTCTTATTAAACTTCCTTAATAAATCAGTTACTCTTAAAGCCGGTCCCTACCAAAGTTTTAAATTCATAATTTATTTTTTAAAGGCCCTGAATTATTTTTAAACGGCCCTTAATAATACAATTACCCTTAAAGCCGGTCCCTACCACGGTTTTAATTTCATTAATTCTTTTTAAAAGGCCCTGAATTATTTATTGAGGGCCCTGAAGGATTTAATTTACCTTAAGGCCGATCTCTCTCAAAGTTTTAATTCAATAGATTATTTTTAAAAGGCCCTGAATTCTTATTAAACTTCCTTAATAAATCAGTTACTCTTAAAGCCGGTCCCTACCAAAGTTTTAAATTCATTAATTATTTTTTAAAGGCCCTGAATTCTTTTTAAACGGCCCTTAATAATACAATTACCCTTAAAGCCGGTCCCTACCACGGTTTTAAATTCATAATTTATTTTAAACAGATTATTATTAATATTAATATTAATATTTTTAAAAGGCCCTGAATTCTTATTAAACTCCCTTAATAAATCAGTTACTCTTAAAACCGGTCCCTACCAAAGTTTTAAATTCATTTATTATTTTTTAAAGGCCCTGAATTCTTTTTAAACGGCCCTTCATAATACAATTACCCTTAAAGCCGGTCCCTACCACGGTTTTTAATTCATAATTTATTTTTTAAAGGCCCTGCATTCTTTTTAAACGGCCCTTATCAATACAATTCCTCCTAAAGCCGGTCTCTGTTACAGTTTTTATTTCATTAATTCTTTTTAAAAGGCCCTGAATTATTTATTGAGGGCCCTGAAGGATTTAATTTACCTTAAGGCCGATCCCTCTCACAGTTTTAATTCAAAAGATTATTTTTAAAAGGCCCTGAATTCTTATTAAACTTCCTTAATAAATCAGTTACTCTTAAAGCCGGTCCCTACCAAAGTTTTAAATTCATTTATTATTTTTTAAAGGCCCTGAATTCTTTTTAAACGGCCCTTAATAATACAATTACCCTTTAAGCCGGTCCCTACCACGGTTTTTAATTCATAATTTATTTTTTAAAGGCCCTGGATTCTTTTTAAACGGCCCTTATCAAAACAATTCCTCCTAAAGCCGGTTCCTGTCACAGTTTTAATTTCATTAATTCTTTTTAAAAGGCCCTGAATTATTTATTGAGGGCCCTGAAGGATTTAATTTACCTTAAGGCTGATCCCTCTCACAGTTTTAATTCAATAGATTTTTTTTAAAAGGCCCTGAATTCTTATTAAACTTCCTTAATAAATCAGTTACTCTTAAAGCCGGTCCCTACCAAAGTTTTAAATTCATTAATTATTTTTTAAAGGCCCTGAATTCATTTTAAACGGCCCTTAATAATAAAATTACCCTTAAAACCGGTCCCTACCACGGTTTTAAATTCATAAATTATTTTTAAAAGGCCTTGAATTCTTATTAAACTCCCTTAATAAATCAGTTACTCTTAAAGCCGGTCCCTACCAAAGTTTTAAATTCATTAATTATTTTTTAAAGGCCCTGAATTCTTTTTAAACGGCCCTTAATAATACAATTACCCTTTAAGCCGGTCCCTACCACGGTTTTTAATTCATAATTTATTTTTTAAAGGCCCTGGATTCTTTTTAAACGGCCCTTATCAATACAATTCCTCCTAAAGCCGGTCCCTGTCACAGTTTTAATTTCAATAATTCTTTTTAAAAGGCCCTGAATTATTTATTGAGGGCCCTGAAGGATTTAATTTACCTTAAGGCCGATCCATCTCACAGTTTTAATTCAATAGATTATTTTTAAAAGGCCCTGAATTCTTATTAAACTTCCTTAATAAATCAGTTACTCTTAAAGCCGGTCCCTAACAAAGTTTTAAATTCATAATTTATTTTTTAAAGGCCCTGAATTCTTTTTAAACGGCCCTTAATAATACAATTACCCTTAAAGCCGGTCCCTACCACGGTTTTAATTTCATTAATTCTTTTTAAAAGGCCCTGAATTATTTATTGAGGGTCCTGAAGGATTTAATTTACCTTAAGGCCGATCTCTCTCAAAGTTTTAATTCAATAGATTATTTTTAAAAGGCCCTGAATTCTTATTAAACTTCCTTAATAAATCAGTTACTCTTAAAGCCGGTCCCTACCAAAGTTTTAAATTCATTAATTATTTTTTAAAGGCCCTGAATTCTTTTTAAACGGCCCTTAATAATACAATTACCCTTAAAGCCGGTCCCTACCACGGTTTTAAATTCATAATTTATTTTTAACAGATTATTATTAATATTAATATTAATATTTTTAAAAGGCCCTGAATTCTTATTAAACTCCCTTAATAAATCAGTTACTCTTAAAGCCGGTCCCTACCAAAGTTTTAAATTCATTAATTATTTTTTAAAGGCCCTGAATTCTTTTTAAACGGCCCTCAATAATACAATTACCCTTAAAGCCGGTCCCTACCACGGTTTTAATTCATAATTTATTTTTTAAAGGCCCTGGATTCTTTTTAAACGGCCCTTATCAATACCATTCCTCCAAAACTTCCTAAATAAATCAGTTACTCTTAAAGCCGGTCCCTACCAAAGTTTTAAATTCATTAATTATTTTTTAAAGGCCCTGAATTCTTTTTAAACGGCCCTTAATAATACAATTACCCTTAAAGCCGGTCCCTACCACGGTTTTTAATTCATAATTTATTTTTTAAAGGCCCTGGATTCTTTTTAAACGGCCCTTATCAATACAATTCCTCCTAAAACCGGTCCCTGTCACAGTTTTAATTTCATTAATTCTTTTTAAAAGGCCCTGAATTATTTATTGAGGGCCCTGAAGGTTTTACTTTACCTTAAGGCCGATCCCTCTCACAGATTTAATTCAATAGATTATTTTTAAAAGGCCCTGAATTCTTATTAAACTTCCTTAATAAATCAGTTTCTCTTAAAGCCGGTCCCTACCAAAGTTTTAAATTCATTAATTATTTTTTAAAGGCCCTGAATTCTTTTTAAACGGCCCTTAATAATACAATTACCCTTAAAGCCGGTCCCTACCACGGTTTTAAATTCATAAATTATTGTTAAAAGGCCCTGAATTCTTATTAAACTCCCTTAATAAATCAGTTACTCTTAAAGCCGGTCCCTACCAAAGTTTTAAATTCATTAATTATTTTTTAAAGGCCCTGAATTCTTTTTAAACGGCCCTTAATAATACAATTACCCTTAAAGCCGGTTCCTACCACGGTTTTTAATTCATAATTTATTTTTTAAAGGCCCTGGATTCTTTTTAAACGGCCCTTATCAATACAATTCCTCCTAAAGCCGGTCCCTGTCACAGTTTTAATTTCATTAATTCTTTTTAAAAGGCCCTGAATTATTTATTGAGGGCCCTGAAGGATTTAATTTACCTTAAGGCCGATCCCTCTCACAGTTTTAATTCAATAGATTATTTTTAAAAGGCCCTGAATTCTTATTAAACTTCCTTAATAAATCAGTTACTCTTAAAGCCGGTCCCTACCAAAGTTTTAAATTCATTAATTATTTTTTAAAGGCCCTGAATTCTTTTTTAACGGCCCTTAATAATACAATTACCCTTTAAGCCGGTCCCTACCACGGTTTTTAATTCATAATTTATTTTTTAAAGGCCCTGGATTTTTTTTAAACGGCCCTTATCAATACAATTCCTCCTAAAGCCGGTCCCTGTCACAGTTTTAATTTCATTAATTCTTTTTAAAAGGCCCTGAATTATTTATTGAGGGCCCTGAAGGATAAAATTTACCTTAAGGCCGATTCCTCTCACAGTTTTAATTCAATAGATTATTTTTAAAAGGCCCTGAATTCTTATTAAACTTCCTTAATAAATCAGTTACTCTTAAAGCCGGTCCCTACCAAAGTTTTAAATTCATTAATTATTTTTTAAAGGCCCTGAATTCTTTTTAAAAGGCCCTTAATAATACAATTACCCTAAAAGCCGGTCCCTACCACGGTTTTTAATTCATAATTTATTTTTTAAAGGCCCTGGATTCTTTTTAAACGGCCCTTATCAATACAATTCCTCCTAAAGCCGGTCCCTGTCACAGTTTTAATTTCATTAATTCTTTTTAAAAGGCCCTGAATTATTTATTGAGGGCCCTGAAGGTTTAACTTTACCTTAAGGCCAATCCCTCTCACAGTTTTAACTCAATAGATTATTTTTAAAAGGCCCTGAATTCTTATTAAACTTCCTTAATAAATCAGTTACTCTTAAAGCCGGTCCCTACCAAAGTTTTAAATTCATTAATTATTTTTTAAAGGCCCTGAATTCTTTTTAAACGGCCCTTAATAATACAATTACCCTTAAAGCCGGTCCCTACCACGGTTTTTAATTCATAAATTATTTTTAAAAGGCCCTGAATTCTTATTAAACTCCCTTAATAAATCAGTTACTCTTAAAGCCGGTCCCTACCAAAGTTTTAAATTCATTAATTATTTTTTAAAGGCCCTGAATTCTTTTTAAACGGCCGTTAATAATACAATTACCCTTAAAGCCGGTCCCTACCACGGTTTTTAATTCATAATTTATTTTTTAAAGGCCCTGGATTCTTTTTAAACGGCCCTTATCAATACAATTCCTCCTAAAGCCGGTCCCTGTCACAGTTTTAATTTCATTAATTCTTTTTAAAAGGCCCTGAATTATTTATTGAGGGCCCTGAAGGATTTAATTTACCTTAAGGCCGATCCCTCTCACAGTTTTAATTCAATAGATTATTTTTAAAAGGCCCTGAATTCTTATTAAACTTCCTTAATAAATCAGTTACTCTTAAAGCAGGTCCCTACCAAAGTTTTAAATTCATTAATTATTTTTTAAAGGCCCTGAATTCTTTTTAAACGGCCCTTAATAATACAATTACCCTTAAAGCCGGTCCCTACCACGGTTTTTAATTCATAATTTATTATTTAAAGGCCCTGGATTCTTTTTAAACGGCCCTTATCAATACAATTCCTCCTAAAACCGGTCCCTGTCACAGTTTTAATTTCATTAATTCTTTTTAAAAGGCCCTGAATTATTTATTGAGGGCCCTGAAGGATTTAATTTACCTTAAGGCCCATCCCTCTCACAGTTTTTATTCAATAGATTATTTTAAAAGGCCCTGAATTCTTATTAAACTTCCTTAATAAATCAGTTACTCTTAAAGCCGGTCCCTAACAAAGTTTTAAATTCATTAATTATTTTTTAAAGGCCCTGAATTCTTTTTAAACGGCCCTTAATAATACAATTACCCTTAAAGCCGGTCCCTACCACGGTTTTTAATTCATAATTTATTTTTTAAAGGCCCTGGATTCTTTTTAAACGGCCCTTATCAATACAATTTCTCCTAAAGCCGGTCCCTGTCACAGTTTTAATTTCATTAATTCTTTTTAAAAGGCCCTGAATTATTTATTGAGGGCCCTGAAGGATTTAATTTACCTTAAGGCCGATCCTTCTCACAGTTTTAATTCAATAGATTATTTTTAAAAGGCCCTGAATTCTTATTAAACTTCCTTAATAAATCAGTTACTCTTAAAGCCGGTCCCTACCAAAGTTTTAAATTCATTAATTATTTTTTAAAGGCCCTGAATTCTTTTTAAACGGCCCTTAATAATACAATTACCCTTAAAGCCGGTCCCTACCACGGTTTTTAATTCATAATTTATTTTTTAAAGGCCCTGGATTCTTTTTAAACGGCCCTTATCAATACAATTCCTCCTAAAACCGGTCCCTGTCACAGTTTTAATTTCATTAATTCTTTTAAAAAGGCCCTGAATTATTTATTGAGGGCCCTGAAGGATTTAATTTACCTTAAGGCCCATCCCTCTCACAGTTTTAATTCAATAGATTATTTTTAAAAGGCCCTGAATTCTTATTAAACTTCCTTAATAAATCAGTTACTCTTAAAGCCGGTCCCTACCAAAGTTTTAAATTCATTAATTATTTTTTAAAGGCCCTGGATTCTTTTTAAACGGCCCTTATCAATACAATTCCTCCTAAAGCCGGTCCCTGTCACAGTTTTAATTTCATTTATTCTTTTTAAAAGGCCCTGAATTATTTATTTAGGGTCCTGAAGGATTTAATTTACCTTAAGGCCGATCCCTCTCACAGTTTTAATTCAATAAATTATTTTTAAAAGGCCCTGAATTCTTATTAAACTTCCTTAATAAATCAGTTACTCTTAAAGCCGGTCCCTACCAAAGTTTTAAATTCATAATTTATTTTTTTAAGGCCCTGAATTCTTTTTAAACGGCCCTTAATAATACAATTACCCTTTAAGCCGGTCCCTACCACGGTTTTTAATTCATAATTTACTTTTTAAAGGCCCTGGATTCTTTTTAAACGGCCCTTATCAATACAATTCCTCCTAAAGCCGGTCCCTGTCACAGTTTTAATTTCATTAATTCTTTTTAAAAGGCCCTGAATTATTTATTGAGGGCCCTGAAGGATTTAATTTACCTTAAGGCCGATCCCTCTCACAGTTTTAATTCAATAGATTATTTTTAAAAGGCCCTGAACTCTTATTAAACTTCCTTAATAAATCAGTTACTCTTAAAGCCGGTCCCTACCAAAGTTTTAAATTCATTAATTATTTTTTAAAGGCCCTGAATTCTTTTTAAACGGCCCTTAATAATACAATTACCCTTAAAGCCGGTCCCTACCACGGTTTTTAATTCATAATTTATTTTTTAAAGGCCCTTGATTCTTTTTAAACGGCCCTTATCAATACAATTCCTCCTAAAACCGGTCTCTGTTACAGTTTTTATTTCATTAATTCTTTTTAAAAGGCCCTGAATTATTTATTGAGGGCCCTGAAGGATTTAATTTACCTTAAGGCCGATCCCTCTCACAGTTTTAATTCAAAAGATTATTTTTAAAAGGCCCTGAATTCTTATTTAACTTCCTTAATAAATCAGTTACTCTTAAAGCCGGTCCCTACCAAAGTTTTAAATTCATTTATTATTTTTTAAAGGCCCTGAATTCTTTTTAAACGGCCCTTAATAATACAATACCCTTAAAGCCGGTCCCTACCACGGTTTTTAATTCATAATTTATTTTTTAAAGGCCCTGGATTCTTTTTAAACGGCCCTTATCAAAACAATTCCTCCTAAAGCCGGTCCCTGTCACAGTTTTAATTTCATTAATTCTTTTTAAAAGGCCCTGAATTATTTATTGAGGGCCCTGAAGGATTTAATTTACCTTAAGGCTGATCCCTCTCACAGTTTTAATTCAATAGATTTTTTTTAAAAGGCCCTGAATTCTTATTAAACTTCCTTAATAAATCAGTTACTCTTAAAGCCGGTCCCTACCAAAGTTTTAAATTCATTAATTATTTTTTAAAGGCCCTGAATTCATTTTAAACGGCCCTTAATAATAAAATTACCCTTAAAACCGGTCCCTACCACGGTTTTAAATTCATAAATTATTTTTAAAAGGCCTTGAATTCTTATTAAACTCCCTTAATAAATCAGTTACTCTTAAAGCCGGTCCCTACCAAAGTTTTAAATTCATTAATTATTTTTTAAAGGCCCTGAATTCTTTTTAAACGGCCCTTAATAATACAATTACCCTTTAAGCCGGTCCCTACCACGTTTTTTAATTCATAATTTATTTTTTAAAGGCCCTGGATTCTTTTTAAACGGCCCTTATCAATACAATTCCTCCTAAAGCCGGTCCCTGTCACAGTTTTAATTTCATTAATTCTTTTTAAAAGGCCTTGAATTATTTATTGAGGGCCCTGAAGGATTTAATTTACCTTAAGGCCGATCCCTCTCACAGTTTTAATTCAATAGATTATTTTTAAAAGGCCCTGAATTCTTATTTAACTTCCTTAATAAATCAGTTACTCTTAAAGCCGGTCCCTACCAAAGTTTTAAATTCATTAATTATTTTTTAAAGGCCCTGAATTCTTTTTAAACGGCCCTTAATAAAACAATTACCCTTAAAGCCGGTCCCTACCACGGTTTTAAATTCAAAAATTATTTTTAAAAGGCCCTGAATTCTTATTAAACTCCCTTATCAATACAATTCCTCCTAAAGCCGGTCCCTGTCACAGTTTTAATTTCAATAATTCTTTTTAAAAGGCCCTGAATTATTTATTGAGGGCCCTGAAGGATTTAATTTACCTTAAGGCCGATCCCTCTCACAGTTTTAATTCAATAGATTATTTTTAAAAGGCCCTGAATTCTTATTAAACTTCCATAATAAATCAGTTACTCTTAAAGCCGGTCCCTACCAAAGTTTTAAATTCATAATTTATTTTTTAAAGGCCCTGAATTCTTTTTAAACGGCCCTTAATAATACAATTACCCTTAAAGCCGGTCCCTACCACGGTTTTAAATTCATAATTTATTTTTAACAGATTATTATTAATATTAATATTAATATTTTTAAAAGGCCCTGAATTCTTATTAAACTCCCTTAATAAATCAGTTACTCTTAAAGCCGGTCCCTACCAAAGTTTTAAATTCATTAATTATTTTTTAAAGGCCCTGAATTCTTTTTAAACGGCCCTTAATAATACAATTACCCTTAAAGCCGGTCCCTACCACGGTTTTTAATTCATAATTTATTTTTTAAAGGCCCTGGATTCTTTTTAAACGGCCCTTATCAATACAATTCCTCCTAAAGCCGGTCTCTGTTACAGTTTTTATTTCATTAATTCTTTTTAAAAGGCCCTGAATTATTTATTGAGGGCCCTGAAGGATTTAATTTACCTTAAGGCCGATCCCTCTCACAGTTTTAATTCAAAAGATTATTTTTAAAAGGCCCTGAATTCTTATTAAACTTCCTTAATAAATCAGTTACTCTTAAAGCCGGTCCTTACCAAAGTTTTAAATTCATTTATTATTTTTTAAAGGCCCTGAATTCTTTTTAAACGGCCCTTAATAATACAATTACCCTTAAAGCCGGTCCCTACCACGGTTTTTAATTCATAATTTATTTTTTAAAGGCCCTGGATTCTTTTTAAACGGCCCTTATCAAAACAATTCCTCCTAAAGCCGGTCCCTGTCACAGTTTTAATTTCATTAATTCTTTTTAAAAGGCCCTGAATTATTTATTGAGGGCCCTGAAGGATTTAATTTACCTTAAGGCTGATCCCTCTCACAGTTTTAATTCAATAGATTTTTTTTAAAAGGCCCTGAATTCTTATTAAACTTCCTTAATAAATCAGTTACTCTTAAAGCCGGTCCCTACCAAAGTTTTAAATTCATTAATTATTTTTTAAAGGCCCTGAATTCTTTTTAAACGGCCCTTAATAAAACAATTACCCTTAAAGCCGGTCCCTACCACGGTTTTAAATTCATAAATTATTTTTAAAAGGCCCTGAATTCTTATTAAACTCCCTTATCAATACAATTCCTCCTAAAGCCGGTCCCTGTCACAGTTTTAATTTCAATAATTCTTTTAAAAAGGCCCTGAATTATTTATTGAGGGCCCTGAAGGATTTAATTTACCTTAAAACCGATCCCTCTCACAGTTTTAATTCAATAGATTATTTTTAAAAGGCCCTGAATTCTTATTAAACTTCCTTAATAAATCAGTTACTCTTAAAGCCGGTCCCTACCAAAGTTTTAAATTCATAATTTATTTTTTAAAGGCCCTGAATTCTTTTTAAACGGCCCTTAATAATACAATTACCCTTAAAGCCGGTCCCTACCACGGTTTTAATTTCATTAATTCTTTTTAAAAGGACCTGAATTATTTATTGAGGGCCCTGAAGGATTTAATTTACCTTAAGGCCGATCTCTCTCAAAGTTTTAATTCAATAGATTATTTTTAAAAGGCCCTGAATTCTTATTAAACTTCCTTAATAAATCAGTTACTCTTAAAGCCGGTCCCTACCAAAGTTTTAAATTCATTAATTATTTTTTAAAGGCCCTGAATTCTTTTTAAACGGCCCTTAATAATACAATTACCCTTAAAGCCGGTCCCTACCACGGTTTTAAATTCATAATTTATTTTTAACAGATTATTATTAATATTAATATTAATATTTTTAAAAGGCCCTGAATTCTTATTAAACTCCCTTAATAAATCAGTTACTCTTAAAGCCGGTCCCTACCAAAGTTTTAAATTCATTAATTATTTTTTAAAGGCCCTGAATTCTTTTTAAACGGCCCTCAATAATACAATTACCCTTAAAGCCGGTCCCTACCACGGTTTTAATTCATAATTTATTTTTTAAAGGCCCTGGATTCTTTTTAAACGGCCCTTATCAATACAATTCCTCCAAAACTTCCTAAATAAATCAGTTACTCTTAAAGCCGGTCCCTACCAAAGTTTTAAATTCATTAATTATTTTTTAAAGGCCCTGAATTCTTTTTAAACGGCCCTTAATAATACAATTACCCTTAAAGCCGGTCCCTACCACGGTTTTTAATTCATAATTTATTTTTTAAAGGCCCTGGATTCTTTTTAAACGGCCCTTATCAATACAATTCCTCCTAAAACCGGTCCCTGTCACAGTTTTAATTTCATTAATTCTTTTTAAAAGGCCCTGAATTATTTATTGAGGGCCCTGAAGGTTTTACTTTACCTTAAGGCCGATCCCTCTCACAGATTTAATTCAATAGATTATTTTTAAAAGGCCCTGAATTCTTATTATTCCTTAATAAATCAGTTTCTCTTAAAGCCGGTCCCTACCACAGTTTTAAATTCATTAATTATTTTTTAAAGGCCCTGAATTCTTTTTAAACGGCCCTTAATAATACAATTACCCTTAAAGCCGGTCCCTACCACGGTTTTAAATTCAAAAATTATTTTTAAAAGGCCCTGAATTCTTATTAAACTCCCTTAATAAATCAGTTACTCTTAAAGCCGGTCCCTACTAAAGTTTTAAATTCATTAATTATTTTTTAAAGGCCCTGAATTCTTTTTAAACGGCCCTTAATAATACAATTACCCTTAAAGCCGGTCCCTACCACGGTTTTAAATTCATAATTTATTTTTAACAGATTATTATTAATATTAATATTAATATTTTTAAAAGGCCCTGAATTCTTATTAAACTCCCTTAATTAATCAGTTACTCTTAAAGCCGGTCCCTTCCAAAGTTTTAAATTCATTAATTATTTTTTAAAGGCCCTGAATTCTTTTTAAACGGCCCTTAATAATACAATTACCCTTAAAGCCGGTCCCTACCACGGTTTTTAATTCATAATTTATTTTTTAAAGGCCCTGGATTCTTTTTAAACGGCCCTTATCAATACAATTCCTCCTAAAGCCGGTCTCTGTTACAGTTTTTATTTCATTAATTCTTTTTAAAAGGCCCTGAATTATTTATTGAGGGCCCTGAAGGATTTAATTTACCTTAAGGCCGATCCCTCTCACAGTTTTAATTCAAAAGATTATTTTTAAAAGGCCCTGAATTCTTATTAAACTTCCTTAATAAATCAGTTACTCTTAAAGCCGGTCCTTACCAAAGTTTTAAATTCATTTATTATTTTTTAAAGGCCCTGAATTCTTTTTAAACGGCCCTTAATAATACAATTACCCTTAAAGCCGGTCCCTACCACGGTTTTTAATTCATAATTTATTTTTTAAAGGCCCTGGATTCTTTTTAAACGGCCCTTATCAAAACAATTCCTCCTAAAGCCGGTCCCTGTCACAGTTTTAATTTCATTAATTCTTTTTAAAAGGCCCTGAATTATTTATTGAGGGCCCTGAAGGATTTAATTTACCTTAAGGCTGATCCCTCTCACAGTTTTAATTCAATAGATTTTTTTTAAAAGGCCCTGAATTCTTATTAAACTTCCTTAATAAATCAGTTACTCTTAAAGCCGGTCCCTACCAAAGTTTTAAATTCATTAATTATTTTTTAAAGGCCCTGAATTCTTTTTAAACGGCCCTTAATAAAACAATTACCCTTAAAGCCGGTCCCTACCACGGTTTTAAATTCATAAATTATTTTTAAAAGGCCCTGAATTCTTATTAAACTCCCTTATCAATACAATTCCTCCTAAAGCCGGTCCCTGTCACAGTTTTAATTTCAATAATTCTTTTTAAAAGGCCCTGAATTATTTATTGAGGGCCCTGAAGGATTTAATTTACCTTAAAACCGATCCCTCTCACAGTTTTAATTCAATAGATTATTTTTAAAAGGCCCTGAATTCTTATTAAACTTCCTTAATAAATCAGTTACTCTTAAAGCCGGTCCCTACCAAAGTTTTAAATTCATAATTTATTTTTTAAAGGCCCTGAATTCTTTTTAAACGGCCCTTAATAATACAATTACCCTTAAAGCCGGTCCCTACCACGGTTTTAATTTCATTAATTCTTTTTAAAAGGACCTGAATTATTTATTGAGGGCCCTGAAGGATTTAATTTACCTTAAGGCCGATCTCTCTCAAAGTTTTAATTCAATAGATTATTTTTAAAAGGCCCTGAATTCTTATTAAACTTCCTTAATAAATCAGTTACTCTTAAAGCCGGTCCCTACCAAAGTTTTAAATTCATTAATTATTTTTTAAAGGCCCTGAATTCTTTTTAAACGGCCCTTAATAATACAATTACCCTTAAAGCCGGTCCCTACCACGGTTTTAAATTCATAATTTATTTTTAACAGATTATTATTAATATTAATATTAATATTTTTAAAAGGCCCTGAATTCTTATTAAACTCCCTTAATAAATCAGTTACTCTTAAAGCCGGTCCCTACCAAAGTTTTAAATTCATTAATTATTTTTTAAAGGCCCTGAATTCTTTTTAAACGGCCCTCAATAATACAATTACCCTTAAAGCCGGTCCCTACCACGGTTTTAATTCATAATTTATTTTTTAAAGGCCCTGGATTCTTTTTAAACGGCCCTTATCAATACAATTCCTCCAAAACTTCCTAAATAAATCAGTTACTCTTAAAGCCGGTCCCTACCAAAGTTTTAAATTCATTAATTATTTTTTAAAGGCCCTGAATTCTTTTTAAACGGCCCTTAATAATACAATTACCCTTAAAGCCGGTCCCTACCACGGTTTTTAATTCATAATTTATTTTTTAAAGGCCCTGGATTCTTTTTAAACGGCCCTTATCAATACAATTCCTCCTAAAACCGGTCCCTGTCACAGTTTTAATTTCATTAATTCTTTTTAAAAGGCCCTGAATTATTTATTGAGGGCCCTGAAGGTTTTACTTTACCTTAAGGCCGATCCCTCTCACAGATTTAATTCAATAGATTATTTTTAAAAGGCCCTGAATTCTTATTAAACTTCCTTAATAAATCAGTTTCTCTTAAAGCCGGTCCCTACCAAAGTTTTAAATTCATTAATTATTTTTTAAAGGCCCTGAATTCTTTTTAAACGGCCCTTAATAATACAATTACCCTTAAAGCCGGTCCCTACCACGGTTTTAAATTCATAAATTATTTTTAAAAGGCCCTGAATTCTTATTAAACTCCCTTAATAAATCAGTTACTCTTAAAGCCGGTCCCTACTAAAGTTTTAAATTCATTAATTATTTTTTAAAGGCCCTGAATTCTTTTTAAACGGCCCTTAATAATACAATTACCCTTAAAGCCGGTCCCTACCACGGTTTTTAATTCATAATTTATTTTTTAAAGGCCCTGGATTCTTTTTAAACGGCCCTTATCAATACAATTCCTCCTAAAGCCGGTCCCTGTCACAGTTTTAATTTCATTAATTCTTTTTAAAAGGCCCTGAATTATTTATTGAGGGCCCTGAAGGATTTAATTTACCTTAAGGCCGATCCCTCTCACAGTTTTAATTCAATAGATTATTTTTAAAAGGCCCTGAATTCTTATTAAACTTCCTTAATAAATCAGTTACTCTTAAAGCCGGTCCCTACCAAAGTTTTAAATTCATTAATTATTTTTTAAAGGCCCTGAATTCTTTTAAAACGGCCCTTAATAATACAATTACCCTTTAAGCCGGTCCCTACCACGGTTTTTAATTCATAATTTATTTTTTAAAGGCCCTGGATTTTTTTTTAAACGGCCCTTATCAATACAATTCCTCCTAAAGCCGGTCCCTGTCACAGTTTTAATTTCATTAATTCTTTTTAAAAGGCCCTGAATTATTTATTGAGGGCCCTGAAGGATTAAATTTACCTTAAGGCCGATTCCTCTCACAGTTTAAATTCAATAGATTATTTTTAAAAGGCCCTGAATTCTTATTAAACTTCCTTAATAAATCAGTTACTCTTAAAGCCGGTCCCTACCAAAGTTTTAAATTCATTAATTATTTTTTAAAGGCCCTGAATTCTTTTTAAAAGGCCCTTAATAATACAATTACCCTAAAAGCCGGTCCCTACCACGGTTTTTAATTCATAAATTATTTTTAAAAGGCCCTGAATTCTTATTAAACTCCCTTAATAAATCAGTTACTCTTAAAGCCGGTCCCTACCAAAGTTTAAAATTCATTAATTATTTTTTAAAGGCCCTGAATTCTTTTTAAACGGCCCTTTGTAATACAATTACCCTTAAAGCCGGTCCCTACCACGGTTTTCAATTCATAATTTATTTTTTAAAGGCCCTGGATTCTTTTTAAACGGCCCTTATCAATACAATTCCTCCTAAAGCCGGTCCCTGTCACAGTTTTAATTTCATTAATTCTTTTTAAAAGGCCCTGAATTATTTATTGAGGGCCCTGAAGGTTTTACTTTACCTTAAGGCCAATCCCTCTCACAGTTTTAACTCAATAGATTATTTTTAAAAGGCCCTGAATTCTTATTAAACTTCCTTAATAAATCAGTTACTCTTAAAGCCGGTCCCTACCAAAGTTTTAAATTCATTAATTATTTTTTTAAGGCCCTGAATTCTTTTTAAACGGCCCTTAATAATACAATTACCCTTAAAGCCGGTCCCTACCACGGTTTTAATTTCATTAATTCTTTTTAAAAGGCCCTGAATTATTTATTGAGGGCCCTGAAGGATTTAATTTACCTTAAGGCCGATCTCTCTCAAAGTTTTAATTCAATAGATTATTTTTAAAAGGCCCTGAATTCTTATTAAACTTCCTTAATAAATCAGTTACTCTTAAAGCCGGTCCCTACCAAAGTTTTAAATTCATTAATTATTTTTTAAAGGCCCTGAATTCTTTTTAAACGGCCCTTAATAATACAATTACCCTTAAAGCCGGTCCCTACCACGGTTTTAAATTCATAATTTATTTTTAACAGATTATTATTAATATTAATATTAATATTTTTAAAAGGCCCTGAATTCTTATTAAACTCCCTTAATAAATCAGTTACTCTTAAAGCCGGTCCCTACCAAAGTTTTAAATTCATTAATTATTTTTTAAAGGCCCTGAATTCTTTTTAAACGGCCCTCAATAATACAATTACCCTTAAAGCCGGTCCCTACCACGGTTTTAATTCATAATTTATTTTTTAAAGGCCCTGGATTCTTTTTAAACGGCCCTTATCAATACAATTCCTCCTAAAGCCGGTCCCTGTCACAGTTTTAATTTCATTAATTCTTTTTAAAAGGCCCTGAATTATTTATTGAGGGCCCTGAAGGATTTAATTTACCTTAAGGCCGATCCTTCTCACAGTTTTAATTCAATAGATTATTTTTAAAAGGCCCTGAATTCTTATTAAACTTCCTTAATAAATCAGTTACTCTTAAAGCCGGTCCCTACCAAAGTTTTAAATTCATTAATTATTTTTTAAAGGCCCTGAATTCTTTTTAAAAGGCCCTTAATAATACAATTACCCTAAAAGCCAGTCCCTACCACGGTTTTTAATTCATAAATTATTTTTAAAAGGCCCTGAATTCTTATTAAACTCCCTTAATAAATCAGTTACTCTTAAAGCCGGTCCCTACCAAAGTTTTAAATTCATTAATTATTTTTTAAAGGCCCTGAATTCTTTTTAAACGGCCCTTTGTAATACAATTACCCTTAAAGCCGGTCCCTACCACGGTTTTCAATTCATAATTTATTTTTTTAAGGCCCTGGATTCTTTTTAAACGGCCCTTATCAATACAATTCCTCCTAAAGCCGGTCCCTGTCACAGTTTTAATTTCATTAATTCTTTTTAAAAGGCCCTGAATTATTTATTGAGGGCCCTGAAGGTTTTACTTTACCTTAAGGCCAATCCCTCTCACAGTTTTAACTCAATAGATTATTTTTAAAAGGCCCTGAATTCTTATTAAACTTCCTTAATAAATCAGTTACTCTTAAAGCCGGTCCCTACCAAAGTTTTAAATTCATTAATTATTTTTTAAAGGCCCTGAATTCTTTTTAAACGGCCCTTAATAATATAATTACCCTTAAAGCCGGTCCCTACCACGGTTTTTAATTCATAAATTATTTTTAAAAGGCCCTGAATTCTTATTAAACTCCCTTAATAAATCAGTTACTCTTAAAGCCGGTCCCTACCAAAGTTTTAAATTCATTAATTATTTTTTAAAGGCCCTGAATTCTTTTTAAACGGCCGTTAATAATACAATTACCCTTAAAACCGGTCCCTACCACGGTTTTTAATTCATAATTTATTTTTTAAAGGCCCTGGATTCTTTTTAAACGGCCCTTATCAATACAATTCCTCCTAAAGCCGGTCCCTGTCACAGTTTTAATTTCATTAATTCTTTTTAAAAGGCCCTGAATTATTTATTGAGGGCCCTGAAGGATTTAATTTACCTTAAGGCCGATCCCTCTCACAGTTTTAATTCAATAGATTATTTTAAAAAGGCCCTGAATTCTTATTAAACTTCCTTAATAAATCAGTTACTCTTAAAGCAGGTCCCTACCAAAGTTTTAAATTCATTAATTATTTTTTAAAGGCCCTGAATTCTTTTTAAACGGCCCTTAATAATACAATTACCCTTAAAGCTGGTCCCTACCACGGTTTTTAATTCATAATTTATTTTTTAAAGGCCCTGGATTCTTTTTAAACGGCCCTTATCAATACAATTCCTCCTAAAACCGGTCCCTGTCACAGTTTTAATTTCATTAATTCTTTTTAAAAGGCCCTGAATTATTTATTGAGGGCCCTGAAGGATTTAATTTACCTTAAGGCCCATCCCTCTCACAGTTTTAATTCAAAAGATTATTTTTAAAAGGCCCTGAATTCTTATTAAACTTCCTTAATAAATCAGTTACTCTTAAAGCCGGTCCCTACCAAAGTTTTAAATTCATTAATTATTTTTTAAAGGCCCTGAATTCTTTTTAAACGGCCCTTTATAATACAATTACCCTTAAAGCCGGTCCCTACCACGGTTTTTAATTCATAATTTATTTTTTAAAGGCCCTGGATTCTTTTTAAACGGCCCTTATCAATACAATTCCTCCTAAAGCCGGTCCCTGTCACAGTTTTAATTTCATTAATTCTTTTTAAAAGGCCCTGAATTATTTATTGAGGGCCCTGAAGGATTTAATTTACCTTAAGGCCGATCCTTCTCACAGTTTTAATTCAATAGATTATTTTTAAAAGACCCTGAATTCTTATTTAACTTCCTTAATAAATCAGTTACTCTTAAAGCCGGTCCCTACCAAAGTTTTAAATTCATTAATTATTTTTTAAAGGCCCTGAATTCTTTTTAAACGGCCCTTAATAATACAATTACCCTTAAAGCCGGTCCCTACCACGGTTTTTAATTCATAATTTATTTTTTAAAGGCCCTGGATTCTTTTTAAACGGCCCTTATCAATACAATTCCTCCTAAAACCGGTCCTTGTCACAGTTTTAATTTCATTAATTCTTTTTAAAAGGCCCTGAATTATTTATTGAGGGCCCTGAAGGATTTAATTTACCTTAAGGCCCATCCCTCTCACAGTTTTAATTCAATAGATTATTTTTAAAAGGCCCTGAATTCTTATTAAACTTCCTTAATAAATCAGTTACTCTTAAAGCCGGTCCCTACCAAAGTTTTAAATTCATTAATTATTTTTTAAAGGCCCTGGATTCTTTTTAAACGGCCCTTATCAATACAATTCCTCCTAAAGCCGGTCCCTGTCACAGTTTAAATTTCATTTATTCTTTTTAAAAGGCCCTGAATTATTTATTTAGGGTCCTGAAGGATTTAATTTACCTTAAGGCCGATCCCTCTCACAGTTTAAAGTCAATAGATTATTTTTAAAAGGCCCTGAATTCTTATTCAACTTCCTTAATAAATCAGTTACTCTTAAAGCCGGTCCCTACCAAAGTTTTAAATTCATTAATTATTTTTTAAAGGCCCTGAATTCTTTTTAAACGGCCCTTAATAATACAATTACCCTTAAAGCCGGTCCCTACCACGGTTTTTAATTCATAATTTATTTTTTAAAGGCCCTGGATTCTTTTAAAACGGCCCTTATCAATACAATTCCTCCTAAAGCCGGTCCCTGTCACAGTTTTAATTTCATTAATTCTTTTTAAAAGGCCCTGAATTATTTATTGAGGGCCCTGAAGGATTTAATTTACCTTAAGGCCGATCCTTCTCACAGTTTTAATTCAATAGATTATTTTTAAAAGGCCCTGAATTCCAGTTAAACTTCCTTAATAAATCAGTTACTCTTAAAGCCGGTCCCTACCAAAGTTTTAAATTCATTAATTATTTTTTAAAGGCCCTGAATTCTTTTTAAACGGCCCTTAATAATACAATTACCCTTAAAGCCGGTCCCTACAACGGTTTTTAATTCATAATTTATTTTTAAAAGGCCCTGGATTCTTTTTAAACGGCCCTTATCAATACAATTCCTCCTAAAGCCGGTCCCTGTCACAGTTTTAATTTCATTAATTCTTTTTAAAAGGCCCTGAATCATTTATTGAGGGCCCTGAAGGATTTAATTTACCTTAAGGCCGATCCCTCTCACAGTTTTAATTCAATAGATTATTTTTAAAAGGCCCTGAATTCTTATTAAACTTCCTTAATAAATCAGTTACTCTTAAAGCCGGTCCCTACCAAAGTTTTAAATTCGATAATTATTTTTTAAAGGCCCTGAATTCTTTTTAAACGGCCCTTAATAATACAATTACCCTTAAAGCCGGTCCCTACCACGGTTTTAAATTCATTAATTATTTTTAAAAGGCCCTGAATTCTTATTAAACTCCCTTAATAAATCAGTTACTCTTAAAGCCGGTCCCTACCAAAGTTTTAAATTCATTTATTATTTTTTAAAGGCCCTGAATTCTTTTTAAACGGCCCTTAATAATACAATTACCTTTAAATCCAGTCCCTACCACGGTTTTTAATTCAAAATTTATTTTTTAAAGGCCCTGGATTCTTTTTAAACGGCCCTTATCAATACAATTCCTCCTAAAGCCGGTCCCTGTCACAGTTTTAATTTCATTTATTCTTTTTAAAAGGCCCTGAATTATTTATTGAGGGCCCTGAAGGATTTAATTTACCTTAAGGCCGATCACTCTCACAGTTTTAATTCAATAGATTATTTTTAAATGGCCCTGAATTCCAGTTAAACTTCCTTAATAAATCAGTTACTCTTAAAACCGGTCCCTACCAAAGTTTTAAATTCATTAATTATTTTTTAAAGGCCCTGAATTCTTTTTTAACGGCCCTTAATAATACAATTACCCTTAAAGCAGGTCCCTACCACGGTTTTAAATTCATAAATTATTTTTAAAAGGCCCTGAATTCTTATTAAACTCCCTTAATAAATCAGTTTCTCTTAAAGCCGGTCCCTACCAAAGTTGTAAATTCATTAATTATTTTTTAAAGGCCCTGAATTCTTTTTAAACGGCCCTTAATAATACAATTACCTTTAAATCCAGTCCCTACCATGGTTTTTAATTCATAATTTATTTTTTAAAGGCCCTGGATTCTTTTTAAACCGCCCTTATCAATACAATTCCTCCTAAAGCCTCCCTGTCACAGTTATAATTTCATTAATTCTTTTTAAAAGGCCCTGAATTATTTATTGAGGGCCCTGAAGGATTTAATTTACCTTAAGGCCGATCCCTCTCACAGTTTTAATTCAATAGATTATTTTTAAAAGGGCCTGAATTCTTATTAAACTTCCTTAATAAATCAGTTTCTCTTAGAGCCGGTCTTTACCAAAGTTTTAAATTCATTAATTATTTTTTAAAGGCCCTGGATTCTTTTAAAACGGCCCTTATCAATACAATTCCCCCTAAAGCCGGTCCCTGTCACAGTTTTAATTTCACTAATTCTTTTTAAAAGGCCCTGAATTATTTATTGAGGGCCCTGAAGGATTTAATTTACCTTAAGGCCGATCCCTCTCACAGTTTTAATTCAATAGATTATTTTTAAAAGGCCCTGCATTCTTATTAAACTTCCTTAATAAATCAGTTACTCTTAAAGCCGGTCCCTACCAAAGTTTTAATTTCATTAATTATTTTTTAAAGGCCCTGAATTCTTTTTAAACGGCCCTTAATAATACAATTACCCTTAAAGCCGGTCCCTACCACGGTTTTTAATTCATAATTTATTTTTTAAAGGCCCTGGATTCTTTTTAAACGGCCCTTATCAATACAATTCCTCCTTAAGCCGGTCCCTGTCACAGTTTTAATTTCATTAATTCTTTTTAAAAGGCCCTGAATTATTTATTGAGCGCCCTGAAGGATTTAATTTACCTTAAGGCCGATCCCTCTCACAGTTTTAATTCAATAGATTATTTTTAAAAGGCCCTGAATTCATATTAAACTTCCTTAATAAATCAGTTACTCTTAAAGCCGGTCCCTACCAAAGTTTTAAATTCATTAATTATTTTTTAAAGGCCCTGAATTCTTTTTAAACGGCCCTTAATAATACAATTACCCTTAAAGCCGGTCATTACCACGGTTTTTAATTCATAATTTATTTTTTAAAGGCCCTGGATTCTTTTAAACGGCCCTTATCAATACAATACCTCCTAAAGCCGGTCCCTGTCACAGTTTTAATTTCATTTATTCTTTTTAAAAGGCCCTGAATTATTTATTGAGGGCCCTGAAGGATTTAATTTACCTTAAGGCCGATCTCTCTCACAGTTTTAATTCAATAGATTATTTTTAAAAGGCCCTGAATTCTTATTAAACTTCCTTAATAAATCAGTAACTCTTAAAGCCGGTCCCTCTCACAGTTTTAATTCAATAGATTATTTTTAAAAGGCCCTGAATTCTTATTAAACTTCCTTAATAAATCAGTTACTCTTAAAGCCGGTCCCTACCAAAGTTTTAAATTCATTAATTATTTTTTAAAGGCCCTGAATTCTTTTTAAACGGCCCTTTATATTACAATAACCCTTAAAGCCGGTCCCTACCACGGTTTTTAATTCATAATTTATTTTTTAAAGGCCCTGGATTCTTTTTAAACGGCCCTTATCAATACAATTCCTCCTAAAACCGGTCCCTGTCACAGTTTTAATTTCATTAATTCTTTTTAAAAGGCCCTGAATTATTTATTGAGGGCCCTGAAGGATTTAATTCACCTTAAGGCCGATCCCTCTCACAGTTTTAATTCAATAGATTATTTTTAAAAGGCCCTGAATTCTTATTAAACTTCCTTAATAAATCAGTTACTCTTAAATCCGGTCCCTACCAAAGTTTTAAATTCATTAATTATTTTTTAAAGGCCCTGAATTCTTTTTAAACGGCCCTTAATAATACAATTACCCTTAAAGCCGGTCCCTACCACTGTTTTAAATTCATAAATTATTTTTAAAAGGCCCTGAATTCTTATTAAACTCCCTTAATAAATCAGTTACTCTTAAAGCCGGTCCTTACCAAAGTTTTAAATTCATTAATTATTTTTTAAAGGCCCTGAATTCTTTTTAAACGGCCCTTAATAATACAATTACCCTTAAAGCCGGTCCCTACCACGGTTTTTAATTCATAATTTATTTTTTAAAGGCCCTGGATTCTTTTTAAACGGCCCTTATCAATACAATTCCTCCTAAAGCCGGTCCCTGTCACAGTTTTAATTTCATTAATTCTTTTTAAAAGGCCCTGAATTATTTATTGAGGGCCTTAAGGATTTAATTTACCTTAAGACCCATCCCTCTTACAGTTTTAATTCAATAGATTATTTTTAAAAGGCCCTGAATTCTTATTAAACTTCCTTAATAAATCAGTTACTCTTAAAGCCGGTCCCAACCAAAGTTTTAAATTCATTAATTATTTTTTAAAGGCCCTGAATTCTTTTTAAACGGCCCTTTTTAATACAATTACCCTTAAAGCCGGTCCCTACCACGGTTTTTAATTCATAATTTATTTTTTAAAGGCCCTGGATTCTTTTTAAACGGCCCTTATCAATACAATTCCACCTAAAGCCGGTCCCTGTCACAATTTACATTTCATTAATTCTTTTTAAAAGGCCCTGAATTATTTATTGAGGGCCCTGAAGGATTTAATTTACCTTAAGGCCGATCCCTCTCACAGTTTTAATTCAATAGATTATTTTTAAAAGGCCCTGAATTCTTATTAAACTCCCTTAATAAATCAGTTAGTCTTAAAGCCGGTCCCAACCAAAGTTTTAAATTCATTAATTATTTTTTAAAGGCCCTGAATTCTTTTTAAACGGCCCTTCATAATACAATTACCCTTAAAGCCGGTCCCTACCACGGTTTTTAATTCATAATTTATTTTTTAAAGGCCCTGGATTCTTTTAAACGGCCCTTATCAATACAATTCCTCCTAAAGCCGGTCCCTGTCACAGTTTTAATTTCATTTATTCTTTTTAAAAGGCCCTGAATTATTTATTGAGGGCCCTGAAGGATTTAATTTACCTTAAGGCCGATCTCTCTCACAGTTTAAATTCAATAGATTATTTTTAAAAGGCCCTGAATTCTTATTAAACTTCCTTAATAAATCAGTTACTCTTAAAGCTGGTCCCTCTCACAGTTTTAATTCAATAAATTATTTTTAAAAGGCCCTGAATTCTTATTAAACTTCCTTAATAAATCAGTTACTCTTAAAGCCGGTCCCTACCAAAGTTTAAAATTCATTAATTATTTTTTAAAGGCCCTGAATTCTTTTAAAACGGCCCTTAATAATACAATTACCCTTAAAGCCGGTCCCTACCACGGTTTTTAATTCATAATTTATTTTTTAAAGGCCCTGGATTCTTTTTAAACGGCCCTTATCAATACAATTCCTCCTTAAGCCGGTCCCTGTCACAGTTTTAATTTCATTAATTCTTTTTAAAAGGCCCTGAATTATTTATTGAGGGCCCTGAAGGATTTAATTTACCTTAAGGCCGATCCCTCTCACAGTTTAAAATCAATAGATCATTTTTAAAAGGCCCTGAATTCTTATCAAACTTCCTTAATAAATCAGTTACTCTTAAAGCCGGTCCCTACCACGGTTTGAAATTCATAAATTATTTTTAAAAGGCCCTGAACTCTTATTAAACTCCCTTAATAAATCAGTTACTCTTAAAGCCGGTCCCTACCAAAGTTTTAAATTCATTAATTTTTTTTTAAAGGCCCTGAATTCTTTTTAAACGGCCCTTAATAATACAATAACCCTTGAAGCCGGTCCCTACCACGGTTTTAAATTCATTAATTATTTTTTAAAGGCCCTGGATTCTTTTTAAACAGCCCTTAATAATACAATTACCCTTAAAGCCGGTCCCTACCACGGTTTTTAATTCATAATTTATTTTTTAAAGGCCCTGGATTCTTTTTAAACGGCCCTTATCAATACAATTCCTCCTAAAGCCGGTCCCTGTCACAGTTTTAATTTCATTAATTCTTTTTAAAAGGCCCTGAATTATTTATTGAGGGCCCTGAAGGATTTAATTTACCTTAAAGCCGATCCCTCTCATAGTTTTAATTCAATAGATTATTTTTAAAAGGCCCTGAATTCTTATTAAACTTCCTTAATAAATCAGTTACTCTTAAAGCCGGTCCCTACCAAAGTTTAAAATTCATTAATTATTTTTTAAAGGCCCTGAATTCTTTTAAAACGGCCCTTAATAATACAATTACCCTTAAAGCCGGTCCCTACCACGGTTTTTAATTCATAATTTATTTTTTAAAGGCCCTGGATTCTTTTTAAACGGCCCTTATCAATACGATTCCTCCTAAAACCGGTCCCTGTCACAGTTTTAATTTCATTAATTCTTTTTAAAAGGCCCTGAATTATTTATTGAGGGCCCTGAAGGATTTAATTTACCTTAAGGCCTACATTCTTTTTAAAAGGCCCTGAATTATTTATTGAGGGCCCTGAAGGATTTAATTTACCTTAAGACCAGTGGCGGCTGGTGTTCACGAAAATCGGTGGTGCGCTAAAAATTTTTTTACATATAGGTACCTAGTCTAATTAAAATAAATTTAATTATGAAAAATATCCTACCTATTTGTAGATTAGGTCGATTCTCCGTTGTCTCTGAGTGGCAAAGGCGTCGGTGACCCTGGAGTTGAAGTCTGGTATAGATTGAATAAGGCGTTTTTTAATGCTTAGCACTGACAATGCATTGAGTCTATCTTGACTAATTGTATTTCTTAGGAAAGATTTAATTCTTTTTAAAGTTGAAAAACACCGTTCACTCTCCACTGACGTCATGGGGATTGTACATACGATTTTTAACAATTTAACACACTCTGAAAAATCATCCGACAATCCATTATTATAAAAGAGTTGTAAAATAGATATTGACCCATCGGCATTTGTAAAGTCGTCGCGGTTGTAAATTGTCACTAGTTCATTCCTTAATTTAAACTTATCCAGAAAATTGTACGTATTTATAGTGGCACGAAAATCGAGTTCAGGAAAATTGTTTCTATATTCGGGAAACTTATCACAATAGAGTAACTTAGCTGCTGATAGGTGATCTGTGAACTGAAATCTTGATTGCACTTGAGATAATATAATATCACACACTTCTTTACAAATAACCGATTTAGTGGTCTTAATTCGTTTAGTGGGTGGCTCGGAAACATTGTCTGTAGAATTTCGAACCACTTGAATTTGTTTTTCAAAAGCGCGCACGTTGTTATTTGTTATTACGGGATCAATAAATCTCTTTTGTAATTGGTGGAATAAAATGTCACAGTGGGGCATAATTTTGTTAAAAAATTCCAACCAGTAAATGAAAGTTTCATCCTTAAGGTAATTTAAAATCATGCCAGCTTGATTTATAGTATTTGGATCATTTTCAATTTCCAATATCTTTTCCATGCTTTCAATTAGAGAAGCGGAATACGCATGCACGGTTTGTACGGTTCTTATGTTGAAATTCCACCTTGTTGGTGGAGCGACGGGGATTTTCCTTTTAACAATATCGGTTAGTATATCCGTACGTTTAGCAGACCGGGAAAAAAATTTTGGAATTGATTGTAAATTAGCGAAAAATCTTTGAATTTCTTTGTTTTCTGTTACACTTCTCTGCACTATTAGATTGAACTGATGAGCATAACAGTGTACAAAATATGCATATGGGTACAAGGTTTGGATTTTGGCCCGTACCCCTCCGATTTTTCCACTCATTACGCTAGCTCCATCATAGCACTGTGCGATTAGCTTAGATTTGGGAATTTGAAGCAACTCTAGTTCTTGCAAAATTGTGTCGGAAATTCCAACGGCACAGTGTGATTTTGGCTTTAGATATTTCCAAAACCTTTCAAAAATTTCGCCATTCCGTTCGTAGCGAATTATGAGGACCATTTGCATTATTGTGGAAACATCTGTCGTTTCATCCGCCTGTATCGCTAAAAAGTCACTTTCCGAAACTTGCTGCTTAATTTCAGCGTAATAGACGGTCAATATAGCATCTAGTATGTCATTTTGAATGGTTTTTGAGGTGCCTTTGAAAACAGTAGCAGATTCAAGATGCTGTTTCATAGCCATGTCTAGTTCCACGACGAAATTGATCAGCCCACGAAATATTCCTGGATTTGCAGCTTCCTTTGTCTCATCGTGCCCACGCAAGGCCAATTCAAATGCCCCACAGAATTTAATGCAGTCAATTAATTTAGATAAAATATAACGATTTTTTTCTACAAGTTCATTATGTTGTTTTATGTGACTTCTATAGCCAGAATCTAATTGGTTTCTAATATCAACTGTTCCTAAGACCGCTAAGCTTATAACATTCCTTAGGTGAATTTGGGAAATACTGTGTTTTTTTACCTTTTCCGACAAGTGTGTCAAGTCAGTCACTCCTTGCTCAGTCCAAACTGAATCCCCACCAAAAACCAAGCACGGAAAACAATGAAAACTGTTTAATTTATCACACCCGCACAACCAATTTGCTTTATTATATAACTCCTTCTTAAAACTTCGGTTAAACGTTTTTGTTTTGGCCTTGCACTCTTGTTTAATGTTCAAAATGGGCCGTGGTGGGCCACTATTTTTAATTTCTAACCGTTTTTCAAAGTTCAGCGCATTGTTTTTTATAAAATCAACATTAATTATGGAACTCATATTTTACTCTTCCCGACTCATCCAAAAAACGAATAACAATGGCGTCTTGACCTGCGACCTGCGACCTGTCACAACACGTCTCATTGTTTATGTTGGTATGCTAAAGAGATGGTCGATGCTGAGCGGGACATAAAAGAGTAGATGTCAATTTAAAGACACAATACCAATAATAAAATGACACGAACGCGTCCCCGATTAAGATGCCACTGAACAAACTGGTCCTTTTGACGCGGTGGAAATTTTTGGAACACCGTCCGCGATGTATTTAAATTTGCAAAGGATTATACCTACCTACGACTTGGGCTCGTGGAGAATTATGTAAGGATTCTCTTGGATTCTGTGATCGTTTTGCCGAATGCACTACTGCCCTGAATATAGGAACAAAACGTTCTGCTTCTGTTACGCGAGCGGGTATGGCACCTATATTATATCCATTATAACCGAAGCGTGTATTGTGATGAGGCGTGTCGGAAATATAATATTGTTTTTATTAATTAATTAATTATTGTTATTTACTGATTGGGAATTTTTAGATTGGCAGAAATTTAGGGAGTGCGTTGCACCGCCGCACTTTAAGACTGGCCGCCACTGCTTAAGACCCATCCCTCTCACAGTTTTATTTCAATAGATTATTTTTAAAAGGCCCTGAATTCTTATTAAACTTCCTTAATAAATCAGTAACTCTTAAAGCCGGTCCCAACCAAAGTTTTAAATTCATTAGATATTTTTTAAAGGCCCTGAATTCTTTTTAAACGGCCCTTTATAATACAATTACCCTTAAAGCCGGTCCCTACCACGGTTTTTAATTCATAATTTATTTTTTAAAGGCCCTGGATTCTTTTTAAACGGCCCTTATCAATACAATTCCTCCTAAAGCCGGTCCCTGTCACAGTTTACATTTCATTCATTCTTTTTAAAAGGCCCTGAATTATTTATTGAGGGCCCTGAAGGATATAATTTACCTTAAGGCCGATCCCTCTCACAGTTTTAATTCAATAGATTATTTTTAAAAGGCCCTGAATTCTTATTAAACTTCCTTAATAAATCAGTTACTCTTAAAGCCGGTCTCTACCAAAGTTTTAAATTCATTAATTATTTTTTAAAGGCCCTGAATTATTTTTAAACGGCCCTTAATAATACAATTACCCTTAAAACCGGTCCCTACCACGGTTTTTAATTCATAATTTATTTTTTAAAGGCCCTGGATTCTTTTTAAACGGCCCTTATCAATACAATTCCTCCTTAAGCCGGTCCCTGTCACAGTTTTAATTTCATTAATTCTTTTTAAAAGGCCCTGAATTATTTATTGAGGGCCCTGAAGGATTTAATTTACCTTAAGGCCGATCCCTCTCACAGTTTAAAATCAATAGATCATTTTTAAAAGGCCCTGAATTCTTATCAAACTTCCTTAATAAATCAGTTACTCTTAAAGCCGGTCCCTACCACGGTTTGAAATTCATAAATTATTTTTAAAAGGCCCTGAACTCTTATTAAACTCCCTTAATAAATCAGTTACTCTTAAAGCTCTTAAAGCCGGTCCCTACCAAAGTTTTAAATTCATTAATTTTTTTTTAAAGGCCCTGAATTCTTTTTAAACGGCCCTTAATAATACAATAACCCTTGAAGCCGGTCCCTACCACGGTTTTAAATTCATTAATTATTTTTTAAAGGCCCTGGATTCTTTTTAAACAGCCCTTAATAATACAATTACCCTTAAAGCCGGTCCATACCACGGTTTTTAATTCATAATTTATTTTTTAAAGGCCCTGGATTCTTTTTAAACGGCCCTTATCAATACGATTCCTCCTAAAGCCGGTCCCTGTCACAGTTTTAATTTCATTAATTCTTTTTAAAAGGCCCTGAATTATTTATTGAGGGCCCTGAAGGATTTAATTTACCTTAATGCCGATCCCTCTCACAGTTTTAATTCAATAGATTATTTTTTAAAGGCCCTGAATTCTTATTAAACTTCCTTAATAAATCAGTTACTCTTAAAGCCGGTCCCTATCAAAGTTTTAATTTCATTAATTATTTTTTAAAGGCCCTGAATTCTTTTTAAACGGCCCTTAATAATACAATTACCCTTTAAGCCGGTCCCTACCACGGTTTTTAATTCATAATTTATTTTTTAAAGGCCCTGGATTCTTTTTAAACGGCCCTTATCAATACAAATCCTCCTAAAGCCGGTCCCTGTCACAATTTACATTTCATTAATTCTTTTTAAAAGGCCCTGAATTATTTATTGAGGGCCCTGAAGGATTTAATTTACCTTAAGGCCGATCCCTCTCACAGTTTTAATTCAATCTATTATTTTTAAAAGGCCCTGAATTCTTTTTAAACGGCCCTTAATAATACAATTACCCTTAAAGCCGGTCCCTACCACGGTTTTAAATTCATAATTTATTTTTAAAAGGCCCTGAATTCTTTTTAAACTCCCTTAATAAATCAGTTACTCTTAAAGCCGGTCCCTACCAAAGTTTTAAATTCATTAATTATTTTTTAAAGGCCCTGAATTCTTTTTACACGGCCCTTAATAATACAATTACCCTTAAAGCCGGTCCCTACCACGGTTTTTAATTCATAATTTATTTTTTAAAGGCCCTGGATTCTTTTTAAACGGCCCTTATCAATACAAGTCCTCCTAAAGCCGGTCCCTGTCACAGTTTTAATTTCATTAATTCTTTTTAAAAGGCCCTGAATTATTTTTTGAGGGCCCTGAAGGATTTAATTTACCTTAAGGCCGATCCCTACCACGGTTTTTAATTCATAATTTATTTTTTGAAGGCCCTGGATTCTTTTTAAACGGCCCTTATCAATACAAATCCTCCTAAAGCCGGTCCCTGTCACAGTTTTAATTTCATTAATTCTTTTTAAAAGGCCCTGAATTATTTATTGAGGGCCCTGAAGGATTTAATTTACCTTAAGGCCGATCCCTCTCACAGTTTTAATTCAATAGATTATTTTTAAAAGGCCCTGAATTCTTATTAAACTTCCTTAATAAATCAGTTACTCTTAAAGCCGGTCCCTACCAAAGTTTAAAATTCATTAATTATTTTTTAAAGGCCCTGAATTTTTTTTAAACGGCCCTTTATAATACAATTACCCTTAAAACCGGTCCCTACCACGGTTTTTAATTCATAATTTATTTTTTAAAGGCCCTGGATTCTTTTTAAACGGCCCTTATTAATACAATTCCTCCTAAAGCCGGTCCCTGTCACAGTTTTAATTTCATTAATTCTTTTTAAAAGGCCCTGAATTATTTATTGAGGGCCCTGAAGGATTTAATTTACCTAAAAGCCGATCCTTCTCACAGTTTTAATTCAATAGATTACTTTTAAAAGGCCCTGAATTCTTATTAAACTTCCTTAATAAATCAGTTACTCTTAAAGCCGGTCCCTACCAAAGTTTTAATTTCATTAATTCTTTTTAAAAGGCCTTGAATTCTTTTTAAACGGCCCTTAATAATACAATTACCCTAAAAGCCGGTCCCTACCACGGTTTTAAATTCATAAATTATTTTTAAAAGGCCCTGAATTCTTATTAAACTCCCTTAATAAATCAGTTACTCTTAAAGCCGGTCCCTGCCAAAGTTTTAAATTCATTAATTATTTTTTAAAGGCCCTGAATTCTTTTTAAACGGCCCTTAATAATACAATTACCCTTAAAGCCGGTCCCTACCACAGTTTTTAATTCATAATTTATTTTTTAAAGGCCCTGGATTCTTTTTAAACGGCCCTTAGCAATACAAATCCTCCTAAAGCCGGTCCCTGTCACAGTTTTAATTTCATTAATTCTTTTTAAAAGGCCCTGAATTATTTATTGAGGGCCCTGAAGGATTTAATTTACCTTAAGGCCGATCCCTCTCACAGTTTTAATTCAATAGATTATTTTTAAAAGGCCCTGAATTCTTATTAAACTTCCTTAATAAATCAGTTACTCTTAAAGCCGGTCCCTACAAAAGTTTTAAATTCATTAATTATTTTTTAAAGGCCCTGAATTCTTTTTAAACGGCCCTTTATAATACAATTACCCTTAAAACCGGTCCCTACCCCGGTTTTTAATTCATAATTTATTTTTTAAAGGCCCTGGATTCTTTTTAAACGGCGCTTATCAATACAATTCCTCCTAAAGCCGGTCCCTGTCACAGTTTTAATTTCATTAATTCTTTTTAAAAGGCCCTGAATTATTTATTGAGGGCCTTGAAGGATTTAATTTACCTTAAGGCTGATCCCTCTCACAGTTTTAATTCAATATTTTATTTTTAAAGGCCCTGAATTCTTATTAAACTTCCATAATAAATCAGTTACTCTTAAAGCCGGTCCCTACCAAAGTTTAAAATTCATTAATTATTTTTTAAAGGCCCTGAATTCTTTTTAAACGGCCCTTAATTATACAATTACCCTTAAAGCCGGTCCCTACCACGGTTTTAAATTCATAAATTATTTTTAAAAGGCCCTGAATTCTTATTAAACTCCCTTAATAAATCAGTTACTCTTAAAGCCGGTCCCTACCAAAGTTTTTAATTCATTAATTATTTTTTAAAGGCCCTGAATTCTTTTTAAACGGCACTTAGTAATACAATTACCCTTGGAGCCGGTCCCTACCACGGTTTTTAATTCATAATTTATTTTTTAAAGGCCCTGGATTCTTTTTAAACGGCCCTTATCAATACAATTCCTCCTAAAGCCGGTCCCTGTCACAGTTTTAATTTCATTAATTCTTTTTTTAAGGCCCTGAATTATTTATTGAGGGCCCTGAAGGATTTAATTTACCTTAAGGCCGATCCCTCTCACAGTTTAAAATCAATAGATTATTTTTAAAAGGCCCTGAATTCTTATTAAACTTCCTTAATAAATCAGTTACTCTTAAAGCCGGTCCCTACCACGGTTTTAAATTCATAAATTATTTTTAAAAGGCCCTGAACTCTTATTAAACTCCCTTAATAAATCAGTTACCCTTAAAGCCGGTCCCTACCACGGTTTTAAATTCATAAATTATTTTTAAAAGGCCCTGAACTCTTATTAAACTCCCTTAATAAATCAGTTACTCTTAAAGCCGGTCCCTACCAAAGTTTTAAATTCATTAATTATTTTTTAAAGGCCCTGAATTCTTTTTAAACGGCCCTTAATAATACAATTACCCTAAAAGCCGGTCCCTACCACGGTTTTAAATTCATAAATTATTTTTAAAAGGCCCTGAACTCTTATTAAACTCATTTAATAAATCAGTTACTCTTAAAGCCGGTCCCTACCAAAGTTTTAAATTCATTAATTATTTTTTAAAGGCCCTGAATTCTTTTTAAACGGCCCTTAAAAATACAATTACCCTTAAACCCGGTCCCTACCACGGTTTTAAATTCATTAATTATTTTTTAAAGGCCCTGAATTCTTTTTAAACCGCCCTTAATAATACAATTACCCTTAAAGCCGGTCCCTACCACGGTTTTTAATTCATAATTTATTTTTAAAAGGCCCTGGATTCTTTTTAAACGGCCCTTATCAATACAATTCCTCCTAAAGCCGGTCTCTGTCACAGTTTTAATTTCATTTATTCTTTTTAAAAGGCCCTGAATTATTTATTGAGGGCCCTGAAGGATTTAATTTACCTTAAGGCCGATGTCTCTCACAGTTTTAATTCAATAGATTATTTTTAAAAGGCCCTGAATTCTTATTAAACTTCCTTAATAAATCAGTTACTCTTAAAGCCGGTCCCTACCAAAGTTTAAAATTCATTTATTATTTTTTAAAGGTCCTGAATTCTTTTTAAACGGCCCTTAATAATACAATTACCCTTAAAACCGGTCCCTACCACGGTTTTTAATTCATAATTTATTTTTAAAAGGCCCTGGATTCTTTTTAAACGGCCCTTATCAATACATTCTTCCTAAAGCCGGTCCCTGTCACAGTTTTAATTTCATTAATTCTTTTTAAAAGGCCCTGAATTATTTATTGAGGGCCCTGAAGGATTTAATTTACCTTAAGGCCGATCCCTCTCACAGTTTAAATTCAATAGATTATTCTAAAAAGGCCCTGAATTCTTATTAAACTTCCTTAATAAACCAGTTACTTTTAAAGCCGGTCCCTACCAAAGTTTAAAATTCATTAATTATTTTTTAAAGGCCCTGAATTCTTTTTAAACGGCCCTTAATAATACAATTACCCTTAAAACCGGTCC
This sequence comes from Glyphotaelius pellucidus, assembly GCA_936435175.1. NCBI lineage: Eukaryota > Metazoa > Arthropoda > Insecta > Trichoptera > Limnephilidae > Glyphotaelius > Glyphotaelius pellucidus. The sequence goes on from OW386558.1 coordinate 12,486,722, forward strand.
CTACCACGGTTTTAAATTCATCAATTATTTTTAAAAGGCCCTGAATTCTTATTAAACTCCCTTAATAAATCAGTTACTCTTAAAGCCGGTCCCTACCAAAGTTTTAAATTCATTAATTATTTTTTAAAGGCCCTGAATTCTTTTTAAACGGCCCTTAATAATACAATTACCCTTAAAGCCGGTCCCTACCACGGTTTTTAATTCATAATTTATTTTTTAAAGGCCCTGGATTCTTTTTAAACGGCCCTTATCAATAAAATTCCTTCTTAAGCCGGTCCCTGTCACAGTTTTAATTTCATTAATTCTTTTTAAAAGGCCCTGAATTATTTATTGAGGGCCCTGAAGGATTTAATTTACCTTAAGGCCGATCCCTCTCACAGTTTCAATTCAATAGATTACTTTTAAAAGGCCCTGAATTCTTATTAAACTTCCTAAATAAATCAGTTACTCTTAAAGCCGGTCCCTACCAAAGTTTTAATTTCATTAATTCTTTTTAAAAGGCCCTGAATTCTTTTTAAACGGCCCTTAATAATACAATTTCCCTTAAAGCCGTTCCCTACCACGGTTTTAAATTCATAAATTATTTTTAAAAGGCCCTGAATTCTTATTAAACTCCCTTAATAAATCAGTTACTCTTAAAGCCGGTCCCTACCAAAGTTTTAAATTCATTAATTATTTTTTAAAGGCCCTGAATTCTTTTGAAACGGCCCTTAATAATACAATTACCCTTAAAGCCGGTCCCTACCACGGTTTTTAATTCATAATTTATTTTTTAAAGGCCCTGGATTCTTTTTAAACGGCCCTTATCAATACAATTCCTCCTAAAGCCGGTCCCTGTCACAGTTTTAATTTCATTTATTCTTTTTAAAAGGCCCTGAATTATTTTTTGAGGGCCCTGAAGGATTTAATTTACCTTAAGGCCGATCCCTCTCACAGTTTTAATTCAATAAATTATTTTTAAAAGGCCCTGAATTCTTATTAAACTTCCTTAATAAATCAGTTACTCTTAAAGCCGGTCCCTACCAAAGTTTTAAATTCATTTATTATTTTTTAAAGGCCCTGAATTCTTTTTAAACGGCCCTTAATAATACAATTACCCTTAAAGCCGGTCCCTACCACGGTTTTAAATTCATAAATTATTTTTAAAAGGCCCTGAATTCTTATTAAACTCCCTTAATAAATCAGTTACTCTTAAAGCCGGTCCCTACCAAAGTTTTAAATTCATTGATTATTTTTTAAAGGCCCTGAATTCTTTTTAAACGGCCCTTAATAATACAATTACCCTTAAAGCCGGTCCCTACCACGGTTTTTAATTCATAATTAATTTTTTAAAGGCCCTGGATTCTTTTTAGACGGCCCTTATCAATACAATTCCTCCTAAAGCCGGTCCCTGTCACAGTTTTAATTTCATTAATTCTTTTTAAAAGGCCCTGAATTATTTATTGAGGGCCCTGAAGGATTTAATTTACCTTAAGGCCGATCCCTCTCACAGTTTTAATTCAATAGATTATTTTTAAAAGGCCCTGAATTCTTATTAAACTTCCTTAATAAATCAGTTACTCTTAAAGCCGGTCCCTACCAAAGTTTTAAATTCATTTATTATTTTTTAAAGGCCCTGAATTCTTTTTAAACGGCCCTTAATAATACAATTACCCTTAAAGCCGGTCCCTACCACGGTTTTAAATTCATAAATTATTTTTAAAAGGCCCTGAATTCTTATTAAACTCCCTTAATAAATCAGTTACTCTTAAAGCCGGTCCCTACCAAAGTTTTAAATTCATTGATTATTTTTTAAAGGCCCTGAATTCTTTTTAAACGGCCCTTAATAATACAATTACCCTTAAAGCCGGTCCCTACCACGGTTTTTAATTCATAATTAATTTTTTAAAGGCCCTGGATTCTTTTTAGACGGCCCTTATCAATACAATTCCTCCTAAAGCCGGTCCCTGTCACAGTTTTAATTTCATTAATTCTTTTTAAAAGGCCCTGAATTATTTATTGAGGGCCCTGAAGGATTTAATTTACCTTAAGGCCGATCCCTCTCACAGTTTTAATTCAATAGATTATTTTTAAAAGGCCCTGAATTCTTATTAAACTTCCATAATAAATCAGTAACTCTTAAAGCCGGTCCCTACCAAAGTTTTAAATTCATTAATTATTTTTTAAAGGCCCTGAATTCTTTTTAAACGGCCCTTAATAATACAATTACCCTTAAAGCCGGTCCCTACCACGGTTTTTTATTCATAATTTATTTTTTAAAGGCCCTGGATTCTTTTTAAACGGCCCTTATCAATACCATTCCTCCTAAAGCCGGTCCCTGTCACAGTTTTTATTTCATTAATTCTTTTAAAAAGGCTCTGAATTATTTATTGAGGGCCCTGAAGGATTTAATTTACCTTAAGGCCGATCCCTCTCACAGTTTTAATTCAATAGATTATTTTTAAAAGGCCCTGAATTCTTAATTAACTTCCTTAATAAATCAGTTACTCTTAAAGCCGGTCCCTACCAAAGTTTTAAATTCATTAATTATTTTTTAAAGGCCCTGAATTCTTTTTAAACGGCCCTTAATAATACAATTACCCTTAAAGCCGGTCCCTACCACGGTTTTAAATTCATAAATTATTTTTAAAAGGCCCTGAATTCTAACTAAACTCCCATAATAAATCAGTTACTCTTAAAGCCGGTCCCTACCAAAGTTTTTAAATTCATTAATTATTTTTTAAAGGCCCTGAATTCTTTTTAAACGGCCCTTAATAATACAATTACCCTTAAAGCCGGTCCCTACCAAGGTTTTTAATTCATAATTTATTTTTTAAAGGCCCTGGATTCTTTTTAAACGGCCCTTATCAATACAATTCCTCCTAAAGCCGGTCCCTGTCACAGTTTTAATTTCATTAATTCTTTTTAAAAGGCCCTGAATTATTTATTGAGGGCCCTGAAGGTTTAACTTTACCTTAAGGCCGATCCCTCTCACAGTTTAAATTCAATAGATTATTTTTAAAAGGCCCTGAATTCTTATTAAACTTCCTTAATAAATCAGTTACTCTTAAAGCCGGTCCCTACCAAAGTTTTAAATTCATTAATTATTTTTTAAAGGCCCTGAATTCTTTTTAAACGGCCCTTAATAATACAATTACCCTTAAAACCGGTCCCTACCATGGTTTTTAATTCAAAATTTATTTTTTAAAGGCCCTGGATTCTTTTTAAACGGCCCTTATCAATACAATTCCTCCTAAAGCCGGTCCCTGTCACAGTTTTAATTTCATTAATTCTTTTTTAAAGGCCCTGAATTATTTTTTGAGGGCCCTGAAGGATTTAATTTATCTTAAGGCCGATCCTTCTCACAGTTTTAATTCAATAGATTATTTTTAAAAGGCCCTGAATTCTTATTAAACTTCCTTAATAAATCAGTTACTCTTAAAGCCGGTCCCTACCAAAGTTTTAAATTCATTAATTATTTTTTAAAGGCCCTGAATTCTTTTTAAATGGCCCTTAATAATACAATTACTCTTAAAACCGGTCCCTACCACGGTTTTTAATACATAAATTATTTTTAAAAGGCCCTGAATTCTTATTAAACTCCCTTAATAAATCAGTTACTCTTAAAGCCGGTCCCTACCAAAGTTTTAAATTCATTAATTATTTTTTAAAGGCCCTGAATTCTTTTTAAACGGCCCTTTTCAATACAATTCCTCCTAAAGCCGGTCCCTGTCACAGTTTTAATTTCATTAATTCTTTTTTAAAGGCCCTGAATTATTTATTGAGGGCCCTGAAGGATTTAATTTACCTTAAGGCCGATCCCTCTCACAGTTTTAATTCAATAGATTATTTTTAAAAGGCCCTGAATTCTTATTAAACTTCCTTAATAAAACAGTTACTCTTAAAGCCGGTCCCTACCAAAGTTTTAAATTCATTAATTATTTTTTAAAGAACCTGAATTCTTTTTAAACGGCCCTTAATAATACAATTACCCTTTAAACCGGTCCCTACCACGGTTTTTAATTCATAATTTATTTTTTAAAGGCCCTGGATTCTTTTTAAACGGCCCTTATCAATACAATACCTCCTTAAGCCGGTCCCTGTTACAGTTTTAATTTCATTAATTCTTTTTAAAAGGCCCTGAATTATTTATTGAGGGCCCTGAAGGATTTAATTTACCTTAAGGCCGATCCCTCTCACAGTTTCAATTCAATAGATTATTTTTAAAAGGCCCTGAATTCTTATTAAACTTCCTTAATAAATCAGTTACTCTTAAAGCCGGTCCCTACCAAAGTTTTAAATTCATTAATTATTTTTTAAAGGCCCTGAATTCTTTTTAAACGGCCCTTAATAATACAATTACCCTTAAAACCGGTCCCTACCATGGTTTTTAATTCAAAATTTATTTTTTAAAGGCCCTGGATTCTTTTTAAACGGCCCTTATCAATACAATTCCTCCTAAAGCCGGTCCCTGTCACAGTTTTTATTTCATTAATTCTTTTTAAAAGGCCCTGAATTATTTTTTGAGGGCCCTGAAGGATTTAATTTACCTTAAGGCCGATCCTTCTCACAGTTTTAATTCAATAGATTATTTTTAAAAGGCCCTGAATTCTTATAAAACTTCCTTAATAAATCAGTTACTCTTAAAGCCGGTCCCTACCAAAGTTTTAAATTCATTACATATTTTTTAAAGGCCCTGAATTCTTTTTAAATGGCCCTTAATAATACAATTACTCTTAAAGCTGGTCCCTACCACGGTTTTTAATACATAAATTATTTTTAAAAGGCCCTGAATTCTTATTAAACTCCCTTAATAAATTAGTTACTCTTAAAGCCGGTCCCTACCAAAGTTTTAAATTCATTAATTATTTTTTAAAGGCCCTGAATTCTTTTTAAACGGCCCTTAATAATACAATTACCCTTAAAGCCGGTCCCTACCACGGTTTTTAATTCATAATTTATTTTTTAAAGGCCCTGGATTCTTTTTAAACGGCCCTTATCAATACAATTCCTCCTAAAGCCGGTCCCTGTCACAGTTTTTATTTCATTAATTCTTTTTTAAAGGCCCTGAATTATTTATTAAGGGCCCTGAAGGATTGAATTTACCTTAAGGCCAATCCCTCTCACAGTTTTAATTCAATAGATTATTTTTAAAAGGCCCTGAATTCTTATTAAACTTCCTTAATAAATCAGTTACTCTTAAAGCCGGTCCCTACCAAAGTTTTAAATTCATTAATTATTTTTTAAAGGCCCTGAATTCTTTTTAAACGGCCCTTAATAATACAATTACCCTTAAAGCCGGTCCCTACCACGGTTTTTAATTCATAATTTATTTTTTAAAGGCCCTGGATTCTTTTTAAACGGCCCTTATCAATACAATTCCTCCTAAAGCCGGTCCCTGTCACAGTTTTAATTTCATTAATTCTTTTTAAAAGGCCCTGAATTATTTATTGAGGGCCCTGAACGTATTACTTTACCTTAAGGCCGATCCCTCTCACAGTTTTAATTCAATAGATTATTTTTAAAAGGCCCTGAATTCTTATTTAACTTCCTTAATAAATCAGTTACTCTTAAAGCCGGTCCCTACCAAAGTTTTAAATTCATTAATTATTTTTTAAAGGCCCTGAATTCTTTTTAAACGGCCCTTAATAATACAATTACCCTTAAAGCCAGTCCCTACCACGGTTTTTAATTCATAATTTATTTTTTAAAGGCCCTGGATTCTTTTTAAACGGCCCTTATCAATACAATTCCTCCTAAAGCCGGTCCCTGTTACAGTTTAAATTTCATTTATTCTTTTTAAAAGGCCCTGAATTATTTATTGAGGGCCCTGAAGGATTTAATTTACCTTAAGGCCGATCCCTCTCACAGTTTTAATTCAATAGATTATTTTTAAAAGGCCCTGAATTCTTATTAAACTTCCTTAATAAATCAGTTACTCTTAAAGCCGGTCCCTACCAAAGTTTTAAATTCATTAATTATTTTTTAAAGGCCCTGAATTCTTTTTAAACGGCCCTTAATAATACAATTACCCTTAAAACCGGTCCCTACCATGGTTTTTAATTCAAAATTTATTTTTTAAAGGCCCTGGATTCTTTTTAAGCGGCCTTTATCAATACAATTCCTCCTTAAGCCGGTCCCTGTCACAGTTTTAATTTCATTAATTCTTTTTAAAAGGCCCTGAATTATTTATTGAGGGCCCTGAAGGATTTAATTTACCTTAAGGCCGATACCTCTCACAGTTTTAATTCAATAGATTATTTTTAAAAGGCCCTGAATTCTTATTAAACTTCCTTAATAAATCAGTTCCTCTTAAAGCCGGTCCCTACCAAAGTTTTAAATTCATTAATTATTTTTTAAAGGCCCTGAATTCTTTTTAAACGGCCCTTAATTATACAATTACCCTTAAAGCCGGTCCCTACCACGGTTTTTAATTCATAATTTATTTTTTAAAGGCCCTGGATTCTTTTTAAACGGCCCTTATCAATACAATTCCTCCTAAAGCCGGTCTCTGTCACAGTTTTAATTTCATTAATTCATTTTAAAAGTCCCTGAATTATTTATTGAGGGCCCTGAAGGATTTAATTTACCTTAAGGCCGATCCCTCTCACAGTTTTAATTCAATAGATCATTTTTAAAAGGCCCTGAATTCTTATTAAACTTCCTTAATAAATCAGTTACTCTTAAAGCCGGTCCCTACCAAAGTTTTAAATTCATTAATTATTTTTTAAAGGCCCTGAATTCTTTTTAAATGGCCCTTAATAATACAATTACTCTTAAAGCCGGTCCCTACCACGGTTTTTAATACATAAATTATTTTTAAAAGGCCCTGAATTCTTATTAAACTCCCTTAATAAATCAGTTACTCTTAAAGCCGGTCCCAACCAAAGTTTTAAATTCAATAATTATTTTTTAAAGGCCCTGAATTCTTTTTAAACGGCCCTTATCAATACAATTCCTCCTAAAGCCGGTCCCTGTCACAGTTTTAATTTCATTAATTCTTTTTTAAAGGCCCTGAATTATTTATTGAGGGCCCTGAAGGATTAAATTTACCTTAAGGCCGATCCCTCTCACAGTTTTAATTCAATAGATTATTTTTAAAAGGCCCTGAATTCTTATTAAACTTCCTTAATAAATCAGTTACTCTTAAAGCCGGTCCCTACCAAAGTTTTAAATTCATTAATTATTTTTTAAAGGCCCTGAATTCTTTTTAAACGGCCCTTAATAATACAATTACCCTTAAAGCCGGTCCCTACCACGGTTTTAAATTCATAAATTATTTTTAAAAGGCCCTGAATTCTAATTAAACTCCCTTAATAAATCAGTTACTCTTAAAGCCGGTCCCTACCAAAGTTTTAAATTCATTAATTATTTTTTAAAGGCCCTGAATTCTTTTTAAACGGCCCTTAATAATACAATTACCCTTAAAGCCGGTCCCTACCACGGTTTTTAATTCATAATTTATTTTTTAAAGGCCCTGGATTCTTTTTAAACGGCCCTTATCAATACAATTCCTCCTAAAGCCGGTCCCTGTCACAGTTTTAATTTCATTAATTCTTTTTAAAAGGCCCTGAATTATTTATTGAGGGCCCTGAAGGTTTTACTTTACCTTAAGGCCGATCTCTTTCACAGTTTTAATTCAATAGATTATTTTTAAAAGGCCCTGAATTCTTATTAAACTTCCTTAATAAATCAGTTCCTCTTAAAGCCGGTCCCTACCAAAGTTTTAAATTCATTAATTATTTTTTAAAGGCCCTGAATTCTTTTTAAACGGCCCTTAATAATACAATTACCATTAAAGCCGGTCCCTACCACGGTTTTTAATTGATAAATTATTTTTAAAAGGCCCTGATTTCTTATTAAACTCCCTTAATAAATCAGTTACTCTTAAAGCCGGTCCCTACCAAAGTTTTAAATTCATTAATTATTTTTTAAAGGCCCTGAATTCTTTTTAAACGGCCCTTTATAATACAATTACCCTTAAAGCCGGTCTCTACCACGGTTTTTAATTCATAATTTATTTTTTAAAGGCCCTGGATTCTTTTTAAACGGCCCTTATCAATACAATTCCTCCTAAAGCCGGTCCCTGTCACAGTTTTAATTTCATTAATTCTTTTTAAAAGGCCCTGAATTATTTATTGAGGGCCCTGAAGGATTTAATTTACCTTAAGGCCGATCCTTCTCACAGTTTTAATTCAATAGATTATATTTAAAAGGCCCTGAATTCTTATTAAACTTCCTTAATAAATCAGTTACTCTTAAAGCCGGTCCCTACCAAAGTTTTAAATTCATTAATAATTTTTTGAAGGCCCTGAATTCTTTTTAAACGGCCCTTAATAATACAATAACCCTTAAAGCCGGTCCCTACCACGGTTTTAAATTCATAAATTATTTTTAAAAGGCCCTGAATTCTTATTGAACTCCCTTAATAAATCAGTTACTCTTAAAGCCGGTCCCTACCAAAGTTTTAAATTCATTAATTATTTTTTAAAGGCCCTGAATTCTTTTTAAACGGCCCTTAATAATACAATTACCCTTAAAGCCGGTCCCTACCACGGTTTTTAATTCATAATTTATTTTTTAAAGGCCCTGAATTCTTATTAAACTCCCTTAATAAATCAGTTACTCTTAAAGCCGGTCCCTACCAAAGTTTTAAATTCATTAATTATTTTTTAAAGGCCCTGAATTCTTTTTAAACGGCCCTTAATAATACAATTACCCTTAAAGCCGGTCCCTACCACGGTTTTTAATTCATAATTTATTTTTTAAGGGCCCTGGATTCTTTTTAAACGGCCCTTATCAATACAATTCCTCCTAAAGCCGGTCCCTGTCACAGTTTTAATTTCATTAATTCTTTTTAAAAGGCCCTGAATTATTTATTGAGGGCCCTGATGGATTTAATTTACCTTAAGGCCGATCCCTCTCACAGTTTTAATTCAATAGATTATTTTTAAAAGGCCCTGAATTCTTATTAAACTTCCTTAATAAATCAGTTACTCTTAAAGCCGGTCCGTACCAAAGTTTTAAATTCATTAATTATTTTTTAAAGGCCCTGAATTCTTTTTAAACGGCCCTTAATAATACAATTACCCTTAAAGCCGGTCCCTACCACGGTTTTAAATTCATAAATTATTTTTAAAAGGCCCTGAATTCTTATTAAACTCCCTTAATAAATCAGTTACTCTTAAAGCCGGTCCCTACCAAAGTTTTAAATTCATTAATTATTTTTTAAAGGCCCTGAATTCTTATTAAACTTCCTTAATAAATCAGTTACTCTTAAAGCCGGTCCCTACCAAAGTTTTAAATTCATTAATTATTTTTTAAAGGCCCTGAATTCTTTTTAAACGGCCCTTAATAATACAATTACCCTTAAAGCCGGTCCCTACCACGGTTTTTAATTCAAATTTTATTTTTCAAAGGCCCTGGATTCTTTTTAAACGGCCCTTATCAATACAATTCCTCCTAAAGCCGGTCCCTGTCACAGTTTTAATTTCATTAATTCTTTTTAAAAGGCCCTGAATTATTTATTGAAGGCCCTGAAGGATTTAATTTACCTTAAGGCCGATCTCTCTCACAGTTTTAATTCAATAGATTATTTTTAAAAGGCCCTGAATTCTTATTAAACTTCCTTAATAAATCAGTTACTCTTAAAGCCGGTCCCTACCAAAGTTTTTAATTCATTAATTATTTTTTAAAGGCCCTGAATTCTTTTTAAACGGCCCTTAATAATACAATTACCCTTAAAGCCGGTCCCTACCACGGTTTTAAATTCATAAATTATTTTTAAAAGGCCCTGAATTCTTATTGAACTCCCTTAATAAATCAGTTACTCTTAAAGCCGGTCCCTACCAAAGTTTTAAATTCATTAATTATTTTTTAAAGGCCCTGAATTCTTTTTAAACGGCCCTTAATAATACAATTACCCTTAAAGCCGGTCCCTACCACGGTTTTTAATTCAAAATTTATTTTTTAAAGGCCCTGGATTCTTTTTAAACGGCCCTTTTCAATACAATTCCTCCTAAAGCCGGTCCCTGTCACAGTTTTAATTTCATTAATTCTTTTTAAAAGGCCCTGAATTATTTATTGAAGGCCCTGAAGGATTTAATTTACCTTAAGGCCGATCTCTCTCACAGTTTTAATTCAATAGATTATTTTTAAAAGGCCCTGAATTCTTATTAAACTTCCTTAATAAATCAGTTACTCTTAAAGCCGGTCCCTACCAAAGTTTTTAATTCATTAATTATTTTTTAAAGGCCCTGAATTCTTTTTAAACGGCCCTTAATAATACAATTACCCTTAAAGCCGGTCCCTACCACGGTTTTAAATTCATAAATTATTTTTAAAAGGCCCTGAATTCTTATTGAACTCCCTTAATAAATCAGTTACTCTTAAAGCCGGTCCCTACCAAAGTTTTAAATTCATTAATTATTTTTTAAAGGCCCTGAATTCTTTTTAAACGGCCCTTAATAATACAATTACCCTTAAAGCCGGTCCCTACCACGGTTTTTAATTCAAAATTTATTTTTTAAAGGCCCTGGATTCTTTTTAAACGGCCCTTATCAATACAGTTCCTCCTTAAGCCGGTCCCTGTCACAGTTTTAATTTCATTAATTCATTTTAAAAGGCCCTGAATTATTTATTGAGGGCCCTGAAGGATTTAATTTACCTTAAGGCCGATCCCTCTCACAGTTTTAATTCAATAGATTATTTTTAAAAGGCCCTGAATTCTTATTAAACTTCCTTAATAAATCAGTTACTCTTAAAGCCGGTCCCTACCAAAGTTTTAAATTCATTAATTATTTTTAAAAGGCCCTGAATTCTTTTTAAATGGCCCTTAATAATACAATTACCCTTAAAACCGGTCCCTACCACGGTTTTTAATACATAAATTATTTTTAAAAGGCACTGAATTCTTATTAAACTCCCTTAATAAATCAGTTACTCTTATGGGAGTTGAATCGATTGACTCCGCGACGTATTTATTTGCGAAAATAAAATTACGTTATTGAAATGCCAAGTGGTACCTACTGTATACTAGCAATCTAGTGACAGAACCCTACGTGAGGAACTAATTGACAGCGATATCGAAAAGCGAAACTTGTTATTCCGTCTATTAAAATACCGGCGCTCGAGAACACGAAATGCTCTTTTCTAGAGGCAAATTTTTATTCATCTAGGCTCGGCTTCTTGTCTATCCGGGTTTCGATTCCGCGAATACAATATTAATTTCAGGATGTAGGTACGCTGTCAAATAATAATCGATGGCGAGTGATTTTAATTTCGCGTGTTTTTATCGGGGTCACCAAATTTATGTGAGTTGTTTCCAACTCTCATAATATTAAATGCAATGAATAGGGTTCTGTTTCAATTAAAAAGAAGATTGGCACTCACTTGGATTTATTGATTACAAAGATTACTAATTGACAATTAATAGAGTTGTTAATAGTTGCGCGGACTGTCACGGAGTGGCCGGCCGCGCATCGTCTCTCCCCACCTCTCGTCCCCTCGATGGTCGGGTGTCAACACTCCACATGCCTCCCCTCCTAGAATGATGATCATCCTTCCTTGGTAGCTCTGTATGAATCCTTAGCAGGTGGATGAAATATTGGACTGGGGAGGTAGAGGTAAATAAAGGAGAGACAGATGTTGGTATGGAATGAAGGTTTGGTGTGGTATGGAATAAGGATTAGAAGATATATCGTGCTTAGTATGCCCATCTTTCAGGAAATCTAACTCGTCTCCCCGATCGTGTAGTTCTTTCTGGAGTTTTCTCTTTTATTGGTGTTGAGTGTTTAGTAGTGTGGATTTGTTTATCCTCTAAATCCGTTGGGAGAAAGGCAGGTTTGAGCCTATCAATGCTTATGTACTTTTGATGGCCGCGTATTTCCACCAACATTTTCTTAGAGTCCCTCATCAATACTTTGAAGGGTCCTTCATATGGTGTCTGCAAGGGAGCTTTTACCGAGTCTGTTCGGATGAAAACATGAGTGCATGTCCCCAACAAACCGTGTACGAAAGGTTTGTCATGGTTATGGTTTGTAGCTGGTACAGGTTTAATATCTTTTAACATATCGGTGACCTTTCTAGCAAACGTCTCTGGATCTGTTGATTTTGTCTCAGTAAAAAAATCTCCCGGGAGCTTAAGTTGAGTTCCGTATGTCATTTCCGCGGGTGATGTTTTCGCATCCTGCCGAACGCAAGATCTGAGGCCCAAAAGAATCAATGGAAGTCTCTCTGACCAACTGTTTGTGGAGGTTGCTTTTAGAGCCCCTTTGAGTGTCCTATGCCATCGCTCTACTAAGCCGTTTGCTTGCGGGTGGTACGCAGTTGTTCTTAAGTGTTTTACACCGCACAATTTCATGAGGTCTTCGAAGAGTTTGCTTTCAAATTGTCGTCCTTGATCCGACGTTATTGTATCGGGCACTCCAAACCTAGCTATCCAGTTCTCCATGAGAGCAAGGGCAACTGTCTCTGCCATGATATCTTTAATAGGAATCGCTTCTGGCCATCTAGTGAAACGTTCTATAATGGTCAATAGGTAGTTGTTGCCACGTGATGGAGGCAAGGGTCCAACAATATCAATATGGATATTTCTAAACCTCTCCTTGGGCAACGGTAGGGTTCCAATAGGACTGTGGGTATGCCTATTTACCTTGGCCTTTTGGCATGATATGCACGTGGTTACAAACTCTTTTACGTCTCTTTGCATCTTAGGCCAAACAAATCTTTGCTTAAGTGTTTTGTAGGTAGCTCCAATGCCGGGGTGACAAATACTGTGCAAGTTATCAAGTATACGGTGTCTCCAAGCCTTTGGTATAAATGGTCTGGCAGCCCCAGTGGACGTGTCGCACCAAAGAGTTGTAGGACTTCCGGGAATCTGGACACGTTCCAAACGCAGAGAAGTCTCGGTGTTCATGATTGCGATGAGTTCTGGGTCGTTGTTTTGGTCTAATGCCACCTCTTCATAATTGATTGGCGATGGAATTTGTATTTCTTCAATCCTTGATAATGCATCGGCCACCTGATTTTCTTTTCCGGGGGTGTAGACTATTTTTGTTGTAAACTGCGCAATAAAATCTAACTGTCGTCTTTGCCTTGGCGAATCATTGTCTGTTTTTTTTGGTGAACGCAAAGCATAAAGGTTTATGATCGGTATATATGGTCACTTCTCTACCCTCAACTTGTCCTCGGAAGTACTTAATTGCTTCGTAAATGGCTGTGAGTTCTCTATCATAAGTACTGTAATTTTTTTGTGCGTTGTTAAGTTTTCGCGAAAAAAATCCGAGCGGTTTCCATTTCCTTTGTTTTTCTGTTCGTTGTTGGAGAGCTGCGCCTACTGCGAAATTTGATGCGTCCACCATAATTGCGAGGTCTGATGATATTTCTGGATGTGTGAGAAGTGTAGCATTAGCCAAATCAACTTTGGTCTGGTCGAATGCCCAAATGAGCTCCTCTGTCCATTGGATTGGTTGCTTGTCCGCTTTATTTGTGTTGGCGATTACGGCGTACAACAATCGTTGGGCCTCCACAGCCTTTGGAATGAACTTTCGGTAGTAATTTAGCATTCCCAAGTATCTGCGCAAGTCCTTTGCTGTTTTTGGTCTTGGGAAATCTTTGATGATCTCCACTTTGTCAGAAAGTGGGGTCGTTCCCTCATTTGAAATTTGGTAGCCAAGGAATTTAATACTGGATTGACCAAACATGCTTTTCTCGGCGTTAATGATCAAACCGTGTTCCTCAAGACGTTTGAAGACCATTTCGAGATGTTCCATGTGTTTGTTTTCGTCCTCGGATGCAATCATTATGTCATCGATATATGCAAAACAAAATTCCAAGCCATTCAGTACTTGGTTTATAACGCGTTGAAACGTCTGTGCCGCGTTACAAAGCCCAAACTGTAGCTGTGTGAACTCAAAGAGACCAAATGGTGTTATGATGGCGGTCTTTGGAATGTCGCTTACACTAATGGGAATTTGGTGGTATGCACGAACCAAATCTATAGTGCTAAAAATGTTGGCTTTAGACAGCTTGTGAGCGAAATCGTTCAGTTGAGGAATCGGGTAACGGTCTGGAATCGTCTGAGAATTGAGCCTGCGATAGTCTCCGCAAGGTCTCCAACTGCCGTCCGATTTTTGTACCATATGTAAAGGGCTTGCCCAACAGCTTTTCGATGGTCTACAAATTCCTTGCTGTACCATAAGAGCGAATTCCTTCTTTGCTGCCTCTAGCATTTGTGGTGTCATTCTTCTGGCTTTAGCTGAAGTGGGCGGTCCAGTTGTTTCAATACAGTGGGCCACAGAGTGTTTCACTTCTACTTCTCGATTGAAAGGTCGTGTAATTGCAGGGTATCGTTGTAGACATTGGTGGTATTTGCTTGTATTGTTAACCGTAGATACACCAGTACTTGCATAGTGAATGCGCTGTCCCGTTGAAGTTAGCCCCGTCGTTGCGTCAATGAGTCTCTCTTTCCGAAGGTCCACAAGAAGATTAAAATTTTCTAAAAAATCTGCCCCCAAAATTGCACGCTCAACCTCAGCTATGACAAATGTCCATGGAAATGTTCGACGCAATCCGAAGTTAACCATCATTCGGCGTAATCCGTGCGTCCTGATAGGAGTACCATTCGCCGCGTAGAGTGCCACATTTGGCTCGTGTTGTTCAAATGTTCGCGGTGTTTTGAATTTGTTGGGAATTACAGATACTTCCGCCCCGGAATCTATCAAAAAGTTTATATTGTTTTGCCGGTCCCAGATGTGCAACCTTTTTCCAATTTGCTCTATGTAAGTTGCATCGACACAGAGCTTCTTTAGTTTTCCGCCCTCTTTGTCGTCGGCGGCCAATCACAGGGTGCGATGCACTTTTTTGCAAGTTTTCCGAACTTGTAATGATACCAGCATCGTTCGTAAGCTTTTTTTGTTTGATATCTGTTACGCGATGGTGACCTTGTTCGCCTCTGTTTATTAATTTCCAATAATTCTCCATCACTTATTTTAGTTGAACCGGATGAACTAGGAAAACCTTCTACGTGGCATACTTCATTGTTGCTATAGACGTCTGCCATTTTATCGGCGATTTCTGCCAGCTTGTCCAAGTCCTGATCAGCCGATACCATCAGTGTAGCTTGCATGTTGTTGGGCAGCCGTTGTAACCACAGCGTCCTGAAGAGTTCCGTGTTGATGATGGTGGGTCCTGCCAGTTCTTTCATCTGACGTAATAGCTGGGACGGTGTATTATCTCCAAGCTGAAGACCGTATATGAGCTTGGTAGTTTTTTTCCGTTCGGACTCTGTAAACCTAGTCACTAATGCCGATCTTAACGTTGCATACATATCCCTTGTGGGTGGGTTCAAGACGATGTCACTAACCATGGTTAGCGTTTCACTGTCCAGGCAGCTTACGATGGAGTAATATTTAGTTGCATCGGAACTAATGCCGGCTATGATGAATTGCGCTTCAATTTGTGCCAGCCAAAGTTGACATTTATCTCTCCAAAATGGCGGCATTCGAACTCCCACTTTTGCAACCTGATGACTAGTGCCCTGGTCCGTCATGTCTTCTTCGTTCTTTTGCTGTGTGTTAGCCATTAATTCGCTTGATGTGCGGTCTCAAATAAATGTATAATTTATACTAAAAATATTATTTGAAATCGATTGACTCCGCGACGTATTTATTTGCGAAAATAAAATTACGTTATTGAAATGCCAAGTGGTACCTACTGTATACTAGCAATCTAGTGACAGAACCCTACGTGAGGAACTAATTGACAGCGATATCGAAAAGCGAAACTTGTTATTCCGTCTATTAAAATACCGGCGCTCGAGAACACGAAATGCTCTTTTCTAGAGGCAAATTTTTATTCATCTAGGCTCGGCTTCTTGTCTGTCCGGGTTTCGATTCCGCGAATACAATATTAATTTCAGGATGTAGGTACGCTGTCAAATAATAATCGATGGCGAGTGATTTTAATTTCGCGTGTTTTTATCGGGGTCACCAAATTTATGTGAGTTGTTTCCAACTCTCATAATATTAAATGCAATGAATAGGGTTCTGTTTCAATTAAAAAGAAGATTGGCACTCACTTGGATTTATTGATTACAAAGATTACTAATTGACAATTAATAGAGTTGTTAATAGTTGCGCGGACTGTCACGGAGTGGCCGGCCGCGCATCGTCTCTCCCCACCTCTCGTCCCCTCGATGGTCGGGTGTCAACACTCCACACTCTTAAAGCCGGTCCCTACCAAAGTTTTAAATTCATTAATTATTTTTTAAAGGCCCTGAATTCTTTTTAAACGGCCCTTAATAATACAATTACCCTTAAAGCCGGTCCCTACCACGGTTTTTAATTCATAATTTATTTTTTAAAGGCCCTGGATTCTTTTTAAACTGCCCTTATCAATACAATTCCTCCTAAAGCCGGTCCCTGTCACAGTTTTAATTTCATTAATTCTTTTTTAAAGGCCCTGAATTATTTATTGAGGGCCCTGAAGGATTAAATTTACCTTAAGGCTGATCCCTCTCACAGTTTTAATTCAATAGATTATTTTTAAAAGGCCCTGAATTCTTATTAAACTTCCTTAATAAATCAGTTACTCTTAAAGCCGGTCCCTACCAAAGTTTTAAATTCATTAATTATTTTTTAAAGGCCCTGAATTCTTTTTAAACGGCCCTTTATAATACAATTACCCTTAAAGCCGGTCCCTACCACGGTTTTAAATTCATAATTTATTTTTTAAAGGCCCTGGATTCTTTTTAAACGGCCCTTATCAATACAATTCCTCCTAAAACCGGTCCCTGTCAAAGTTTTAATTTCATTAATTCTTTTTAAAAGGCCCTGAATTATTTATTGAGGGCCCTGAAGGATTTAATTTACCTTAAGGCCGATCCCTCTCACAGTTTTAATTCAATAGATTATTTTTAAAAGGCCCTGAATTCTTATAAAACTTCCTTAATAAATCAGTTACTCTTAAAGCCGGTCCTTACCAAAGTTTTAAATTCATTAATTATTTTTTAAAGGCCCTGAATTCTTTTTAAACGGCCCTTAATAATACAATTACCCTTAAAGCCGGTCCCTACCACGGTTTTAAATTCATAAATTATTTTTAAAAGGCCCTGAATTCTTATTAAACTCCCTTAATAAATCAGTTACTCTTAAAGCCGGTCCCTACCAAAGTTTTAAATTCATTAATTATTTTTTAAAGGCCCTGAATTCTTTTTAAACGGCCCTTAATAATACAATAACGCTTAAAGCCGGTCCCAACCACGGTTTTTAATTCATAATTTATTTTTTAAAGGCCCTGGATTCTTTTTAAATGGCCCTTATCAATACAATTCCTCCTAAAGCCGGTCCCTGTCACAGTTTTAATTTCATTAATTCTTTTTAAAAGGCCCTGAATTATTTATTGAGGGCCCTGAAGGATTTAATTTACCTTAAGGCCGATCCCTCTCACAGTTTTAATTCAATAAATTATTTTTAAAAGGCCCTGAATTCTTATTAAACTTCCTTAATAAATCAGTTACTCTTAAAGCCGGTCCCTACCAAAGTTTTTAATTCATTAATTATTTTTTAAAGGCCCTGAATTCTTTTTAAACGGCCCTTAATAATACAATTACCCTTAAAGCCGGTCCCTACCACGGTTTTTAATTCATAATTTATTTTTTAAAGGCCCTGGATTCTTTTTAAACGGCCCTTATCAATACAATTCCTCCTAAAGCCGGTCCCTGTCACAGTTTTATTTCATTAATTCTTTTTAAAAGGCCCTGAATTATTTATTGAGGGCCCTGATGGATTTCATTTACCTTAAGGCCGATCCCTCTCACAGTTTTAATTCAATAGATTATTTTTAAAAGGCCCTGAATTCTTATTAAACTTCCTTAATAAATCAGTTACTCTTAAAGCCGGTCCCTACCAAAGTTTTAAATTCATAATTTATTTTTTAAAGGCCCTGAATTCTTTTTAAACGGCCCTTAATAATACAATTACCCTTAAAGCCGGTCCCTACCACGGTTTTAATTTCATTAATTCTTTTTAAAAGGCCCTGAATTATTTATTGAGGGTCCTGAAGGATTTAATTTACCTTAAGGCCGATCTCTCTCAAAGTTTTAATTCAATAGATTATTTTTAAAAGGCCCTGAATTCTTATTAAACTTCCTTAATAAATCAGTTACTCTTAAAGCCGGTCCCTACCAAAGTTTTAAATTCATTAATTATTTTTTAAAGGCCCTGAATTCTTTTTAAACGGCCCTTAATAATACAATTACCCTTAAAGCCGGTCCCTACCACGGTTTTAAATTCATAATTTATTTTTAACAGATTATTATTAATATTAATATTAATATTTTTAAAAGGCCCTGAATTCTTATTAAACTCCCTTAATAAATCAGTTACTCTTAAAGCCGGTCCCTACCAAAGTTTTAAATTCATTAATTATTTTTTAAAGGCCCTGAATTCTTTTTAAACGGCCCTCAATAATACAATTACCCTTAAAGCCGGTCCCTACCACGGTTTTAATTCATAATTTATTTTTTAAAGGCCCTGGATTCTTTTTAAACGGCCCTTATCAATACAATTCCTCCAAAACTTCCTAAATAAATCAGTTACTCTTAAAGCCGGTCCCTACCAAAGTTTTAAATTCATTAATTATTTTTTAAAGGCCCTGAATTCTTTTTAAACGGCCCTTAATAATACAATTACCCTTAAAGCCGGTCCCTACCACGGTTTTTAATTCATAATTTATTTTTTAAAGGCCCTGGATTCTTTTTAAACGGCCCTTATCAATACAATTCCTCCTAAAACCGGTCCCTGTCACAGTTTTAATTTCATTAATTCTTTTTAAAAGGCCCTGAATTATTTATTGAGGGCCCTGAAGGTTTTACTTTACCTTAAGGCCGATCCCTCTCACAGATTTAATTCAATAGATTATTTTTAAAAGGCCCTGAATTCTTATTAAACTTCCTTAATAAATCAGTTTCTCTTAAAGCCGGTCCCTACCAAAGTTTTAAATTCATTAATTATTTTTTAAAGGCCCTGAATTCTTTTTAAACGGCCCTTAATAATACAATTACCCTTAAAGCCGGTCCCTACCACGGTTTTAAATTCATAAATTATTGTTAAAAGGCCCTGAATTCTTATTAAACTCCCTTAATAAATCAGTTACTCTTAAAGCCGGTCCCTACCAAAGTTTTAAATTCATTAATTATTTTTTAAAGGCCCTGAATTCTTTTTAAACGGCCCTTAATAATACAATTACCCTTAAAGCCGGTTCCTACCACGGTTTTTAATTCATAATTTATTTTTTAAAGGCCCTGGATTCTTTTTAAACGGCCCTTATCAATACAATTCCTCCTAAAGCCGGTCCCTGTCACAGTTTTAATTTCATTAATTCTTTTTAAAAGGCCCTGAATTATTTATTGAGGGCCCTGAAGGATTTAATTTACCTTAAGGCCGATCCCTCTCACAGTTTTAATTCAATAGATTATTTTTAAAAGGCCCTGAATTCTTATTAAACTTCCTTAATAAATCAGTTACTCTTAAAGCCGGTCCCTACCAAAGTTTTAAATTCATTAATTATTTTTTAAAGGCCCTGAATTCTTTTTTAACGGCCCTTAATAATACAATTACCCTTTAAGCCGGTCCCTACCACGGTTTTTAATTCATAATTTATTTTTTAAAGGCCCTGGATTTTTTTTAAACGGCCCTTATCAATACAATTCCTCCTAAAGCCGGTCCCTGTCACAGTTTTAATTTCATTAATTCTTTTTAAAAGGCCCTGAATTATTTATTGAGGGCCCTGAAGGATAAAATTTACCTTAAGGCCGATTCCTCTCACAGTTTTAATTCAATAGATTATTTTTAAAAGGCCCTGAATTCTTATTAAACTTCCTTAATAAATCAGTTACTCTTAAAGCCGGTCCCTACCAAAGTTTTAAATTCATTAATTATTTTTTAAAGGCCCTGAATTCTTTTTAAAAGGCCCTTAATAATACAATTACCCTAAAAGCCGGTCCCTACCACGGTTTTTAATTCATAATTTATTTTTTAAAGGCCCTGGATTCTTTTTAAACGGCCCTTATCAATACAATTCCTCCTAAAGCCGGTCCCTGTCACAGTTTTAATTTCATTAATTCTTTTTAAAAGGCCCTGAATTATTTATTGAGGGCCCTGAAGGTTTAACTTTACCTTAAGGCCAATCCCTCTCACAGTTTTAACTCAATAGATTATTTTTAAAAGGCCCTGAATTCTTATTAAACTTCCTTAATAAATCAGTTACTCTTAAAGCCGGTCCCTACCAAAGTTTTAAATTCATTAATTATTTTTTAAAGGCCCTGAATTCTTTTTAAACGGCCCTTAATAATACAATTACCCTTAAAGCCGGTCCCTACCACGGTTTTTAATTCATAAATTATTTTTAAAAGGCCCTGAATTCTTATTAAACTCCCTTAATAAATCAGTTACTCTTAAAGCCGGTCCCTACCAAAGTTTTAAATTCATTAATTATTTTTTAAAGGCCCTGAATTCTTTTTAAACGGCCGTTAATAATACAATTACCCTTAAAGCCGGTCCCTACCACGGTTTTTAATTCATAATTTATTTTTTAAAGGCCCTGGATTCTTTTTAAACGGCCCTTATCAATACAATTCCTCCTAAAGCCGGTCCCTGTCACAGTTTTAATTTCATTAATTCTTTTTAAAAGGCCCTGAATTATTTATTGAGGGCCCTGAAGGATTTAATTTACCTTAAGGCCGATCCCTCTCACAGTTTTAATTCAATAGATTATTTTTAAAAGGCCCTGAATTCTTATTAAACTTCCTTAATAAATCAGTTACTCTTAAAGCAGGTCCCTACGAAAGTTTTAAATTCATTAATTATTTTTTAAAGGCCCTGAATTCTTTTTAAACGGCCCTTAATAATACAATTACCCTTAAAGCCGGTCCCTACCACGGTTTTTAATTCATAATTTATTATTTAAAGGCCCTGGATTCTTTTTAAACGGCCCTTATCAATACAATTCCTCCTAAAACCGGTCCCTGTCACAGTTTTAATTTCATTAATTCTTTTTAAAAGGCCCTGAATTATTTATTGAGGGCCCTGAAGGATTTAATTTACCTTAAGGCCCATCCCTCTCACAGTTTTTATTCAATAGATTATTTTAAAAGGCCCTGAATTCTTATTAAACTTCCTTAATAAATCAGTTACTCTTAAAGCCGGTCCCTACCAAAGTTTTAAATTCATTAATTATTTTTTAAAGGCCCTGAATTCTTTTTAAACGGCCCTTAATAATACAATTACCCTTAAAGCCGGTCCCTACCACGGTTTTTAATTCATAATTTATTTTTTAAAGGCCCTGGATTCTTTTTAAACGGCCCTTATCAATACAATTTCTCCTAAAGCCGGTCCCTGTCACAGTTTTAATTTCATTAATTCTTTTTAAAAGGCCCTGAATTATTTATTGAGGGCCCTGAAGGATTTAATTTACCTTAAGGCCGATCCTTCTCACAGTTTTAATTCAATAGATTATTTTTAAAAGGCCCTGAATTCTTATTAAACTTCCTTAATAAATCAGTTACTCTTAAAGCCGGTCCCTACCAAAGTTTTAAATTCATTAATTATTTTTTAAAGGCCCTGAATTCTTTTTAAACGGCCCTTAATAATACAATTACCCTTAAAGCCGGTCCCTACCACGGTTTTTAATTCATAATTTATTTTTTAAAGGCCCTGGATTCTTTTTAAACGGCCCTTATCAATACAATTCCTCCTAAAACCGGTCCCTGTCACAGTTTTAATTTCATTAATTCTTTTAAAAAGGCCCTGAATTATTTATTGAGGGCCCTGAAGGATTTAATTTACCTTAAGGCCCATCCCTCTCACAGTTTTAATTCAATAGATTATTTTTAAAAGGCCCTGAATTCTTATTAAACTTCCTTAATAAATCAGTTACTCTTAAAGCCGGTCCCTACCAAAGTTTTAAATTCATTAATTATTTTTTAAAGGCCCTGGATTCTTTTAAAACGGCCCTTATCAATACAATTCCTCCTAAAGCCGGTCCCTGTCACAGTTTTAATTTCATTTATTCTTTTTAAAAGGCCCTGAATTATTTATTTAGGGTCCTGAAGGATTTAATTTACCTTAAGGCCGATCCCTCTCACAGTTTTAATTCAATAGATTATTTTTAAAAGGCCCTGAATTCTTATTAAACTTCCTTAATAAATCAGTTACTCTTAAAGCCGGTCCCTACCAAAGTTTTAAATTCATAATTTATTTTTTTAAGGCCCTGAATTCTTTTTAAACGGCCCTTAATAATACAATTACCCTTTAAGCCGGTCCCTACCACGGTTTTTAATTCATAATTTACTTTTTAAAGGCCCTGGATTCTTTTTAAACGGCCCTTATCAATACAATTCCTCCTAAAGCCGGTCCCTGTCACAGTTTTAATTTCATTAATTCTTTTTAAAAGGCCCTGAATTATTTATTGAGGGCCCTGAAGGATTTAATTTACCTTAAGGCCGATCCCTCTCACAGTTTTAATTCAATAGATTATTTTTAAAAGGCCCTGAACTCTTATTAAACTTCCTTAATAAATCAGTTACTCTTAAAGCCGGTCCCTACCAAAGTTTTAAATTCATTAATTATTTTTTAAAGGCCCTGAATTCTTTTTAAACGGCCCTTAATAATACAATTACCCTTAAAGCCGGTCCCTACCACGGTTTTTAATTCATAATTTATTTTTTAAAGGCCCTTGATTCTTTTTAAACGGCCCTTATCAATACAATTCCTCCTAAAACCGATCTCTGTTACAGTTTTTATTTCATTAATTCTTTTTAAAAGGCCCTGAATTATTTATTGAGGGCCCTGAAGGATTTAATTTACCTTAAGGCCGATCCCTCTCACAGTTTTAATTCAAAAGATTATTTTTAAAAGGCCCTGAATTCTTATTAAACTTCCTTAATAAATCAGTTACTCTTAAAGCCGGTCCCTACCAAAGTTTTAAATTCATTT
This sequence comes from Glyphotaelius pellucidus, assembly GCA_936435175.1. Classification (NCBI taxonomy): domain Eukaryota; kingdom Metazoa; phylum Arthropoda; class Insecta; order Trichoptera; family Limnephilidae; genus Glyphotaelius; species Glyphotaelius pellucidus. Next base: position 12,509,695 of record OW386558.1, read on the forward strand.
ATTATTTTTTAAAGGCCCTGAATTCTTTTTAAACGGCCCTTAATAATACAATACCCTTAAAGCCGGTCCCTACCACGGTTTTTAATTCATAATTTATTTTTTAAAGGCCCTGGATTCTTTTTAAACGGCCCTTATCAAAACAATTCCTCCTAAAGCCGGTCCCTGTCACAGTTTTAATTTCATTAATTCTTTTTAAAAGGCCCTGAATTATTTATTGAGGGCCCTGAAGGATTTAATTTACCTTAAGGCCGATCCCTCTCACAGTTTTAATTCAATAGATTATTTTTAAAAGGCCCTGAATTCTTATTAAACTTCCTTAATAAATCAGTTACTCTTAAAGCCGGTCCCTACCAAAGTTTTAAATTCATTAATTATTTTTTAAAGGCCCTGAATTCTTTTTAAACGGCCCTTAATAATACAATTACCCTTAAAACCGGTCCCTACCATGGTTTTTAATTCAAAATTTATTTTTTAAAGGCCCTGGATTCTTTTTAAGCGGCCTTTATCAATACAATTCCTCCTTAAGCCGGTCCCTGTCACAGTTTTAATTTCATTAATTCTTTTTAAAAGGCCCTGAATTATTTATTGAGGGCCCTGAAGGATTTAATTTACCTTAAGGCCGATACCTCTCACAGTTTTAATTCAATAGATTATTTTTAAAAGGCCCTGAATTCTTATTAAACTTCCTTAATAAATCAGTTCCTCTTAAAGCCGGTCCCTACCAAAGTTTTAAATTCATTAATTATTTTTTAAAGGCCCTGAATTCTTTTTAAACGGCCCTTAATTATACAATTACCCTTAAAGCCGGTCCCTACCACGGTTTTTAATTCATAATTTATTTTTTAAAGGCCCTGGATTCTTTTTAAACGGCCCTTATCAATACAATTCCTCCTAAAGCCGGTCTCTGTCACAGTTTTAATTTCATTAATTCATTTTAAAAGTCCCTGAATTATTTATTGAGGGCCCTGAAGGATTTAATTTACCTTAAGGCCGATCCCTCTCACAGTTTTAATTCAATAGATCATTTTTAAAAGGCCCTGAATTCTTATTAAACTTCCTTAATAAATCAGTTACTCTTAAAGCCGGTCCCTACCAAAGTTTTAAATTCATTTATTATTTTTTAAAGGCCCTGAATTCTTTTTAAATGGCCCTTAATAATACAATTACTCTTAAAGCCGGTCCCTACCACGGTTTTTAATACATAAATTATTTTTAAAAGGCCCTGAATTCTTATTAAACTCCCTTAATAAATCAGTTACTCTTAAAGCCGGTCCCAACCAAAGTTTTAAATTCAATAATTATTTTTTAAAGGCCCTGAATTCTTTTTAAACGGCCCTTATCAATACAATTCCTCCTAAAGCCGGTCCCTGTCACAGTTTTAATTTCATTAATTCTTTTTTAAAGGCCCTGAATTATTTATTGAGGGCCCTGAAGGATTAAATTTACCTTAAGGCCGATCCCTCTCACAGTTTTAATTCAATAGATTATTTTTAAAAGGCCCTGAATTCTTATTAAACTTCCTTAATAAATCAGTTACTCTTAAAGCCGGTCCCTACCAAAGTTTTAAATTCATTAATTATTTTTTAAAGGCCCTGAATTCTTTTTAAACGGCCCTTAATAATACAATTACCCTTAAAGCCGGTCCCTACCACGGTTTTAAATTCATAAATTATTTTTAAAAGGCCCTGAATTCTAATTAAACTCCCTTAATAAATCAGTTACTCTTAAAGCCGGTCCCTACCAAAGTTTTAAATTCATTAATTATTTTTTAAAGGCCCTGAATTCTTTTTAAACGGCCCTTAATAATACAATTACCCTTAAAGCCGGTCCCTACCACGGTTTTTAATTCATAATTTATTTTTTAAAGGCCCTGGATTCTTTTTAAACGGCCCTTATCAATACAATTCCTCCTAAAGCCGGTCCCTGTCACAGTTTTAATTTCATTAATTCTTTTTAAAAGGCCCTGAATTATTTATTGAGGGCCCTGAAGGTTTTACTTTACCTTAAGGCCGATCTCTTTCACAGTTTTAATTCAATAGATTATTTTTAAAAGGCCCTGAATTCTTATTAAACTTCCTTAATAAATCAGTTCCTCTTAAAGCCGGTCCCTACCAAAGTTTTAAATTCATTAATTATTTTTTAAAGGCCCTGAATTCTTTTTAAACGGCCCTTAATAATACAATTACCATTAAAGCCGGTCCCTACCACGGTTTTTAATTGATAAATTATTTTTAAAAGGCCCTGATTTCTTATTAAACTCCCTTAATAAATCAGTTACTCTTAAAGCCGGTCCCTACCAAAGTTTTAAATTCATTAATTATTTTTTAAAGGCCCTGAATTCTTTTTAAACGGCCCTTTATAATACAATAACCCTTAAAGCCGGTCCCTACCACGGTTTTTAATTCATAATTTATTTTTTAAAGGCCCTGGATTCTTTTTAAACGGCCCTTATCAATACAATTCCTCCTAAAGCCGGTCCCTGTCACAGTTTTAATTTCATTAATTCTTTTTAAAAGGCCCTGAATTATTTATTGAGGGCCCTGAAGGATTTAATTTACCTTAAGGCCGATCCTTCTCACAGTTTTAATTCAATAGATTATATTTAAAAGGCCCTGAATTCTTATTAAACTTCCTTAATAAATCAGTTACTCTTAAAGCCGGTCCCTACCAAAGTTTTAAATTCATTAATAATTTTTTGAAGGCCCTGAATTCTTTTTAAACGGCCCTTAATAATACAATAACCCTTAAAGCCGGTCCCTACCACGGTTTTAAATTCATAAATTATTTTTAAAAGGCCCTGAATTCTTATTGAACTCCCTTAATAAATCAGTTACTCTTAAAGCCGGTCCCTACCAAAGTTTTAAATTCATTAATTATTTTTTAAAGGCCCTGAATTCTTTTTAAACGGCCCTTAATAATACAATTACCCTTAAAGCCGGTCCCTACCACGGTTTTTAATTCATAATTTATTTTTTAAAGGCCCTGAATTCTTATTAAACTCCCTTAATAAATCAGTTACTCTTAAAGCCGGTCCCTACCAAAGTTTTAAATTCATTAATTATTTTTTAAAGGCCCTGAATTCTTTTTAAACGGCCCTTAATAATACAATTACCCTTAAAGCCGGTCCCTACCACGGTTTTTAATTCATAATTTATTTTTTAAGGGCCCTGGATTCTTTTTAAACGGCCCTTATCAATACAATTCCTCCTAAAGCCGGTCCCTGTCACAGTTTTAATTTCATTAATTCTTTTTAAAAGGCCCTGAATTATTTATTGAGGGCCCTGATGGATTTAATTTACCTTAAGGCCGATCCCTCTCACAGTTTTAATTCAATAGATTATTTTTAAAAGGCCCTGAATTCTTATTAAACTTCCTTAATAAATCAGTTACTCTTAAAGCCGGTCCGTACCAAAGTTTTAAATTCATTAATTATTTTTTAAAGGCCCTGAATTCTTTTTAAACGGCCCTTAATAATACAATTACCCTTAAAGCCGGTCCCTACCACGGTTTTAAATTCATAAATTATTTTTAAAAGGCCCTGAATTCTTATTAAACTCCCTTAATAAATCAGTTACTCTTAAAGCCGGTCCCTACCAAAGTTTTAAATTCATTAATTATTTTTTAAAGGCCCTGAATTCTTATTAAACTTCCTTAATAAATCAGTTACTCTTAAAGCCGGTCCCTACCAAAGTTTTAAATTCATTAATTATTTTTTAAAGGCCCTGAATTCTTTTTAAACGGCCCTTAATAATACAATTACCCTTAAAGCCGGTCCCTACCACGGTTTTTAATTCAAATTTTATTTTTCAAAGGCCCTGGATTCTTTTTAAACGGCCCTTATCAATACAATTCCTCCTAAAGCCGGTCCCTGTCACAGTTTTAATTTCATTAATTCTTTTTAAAAGGCCCTGAATTATTTATTGAAGGCCCTGAAGGATTTAATTTACCTTAAGGCCGATCTCTCTCACAGTTTTAATTCAATAGATTATTTTTAAAAGGCCCTGAATTCTTATTAAACTTCCTTAATAAATCAGTTACTCTTAAAGCCGGTCCCTACCAAAGTTTTTAATTCATTAATTATTTTTTAAAGGCCCTGAATTCTTTTTAAACGGCCCTTAATAATACAATTACCCTTAAAGCCGGTCCCTACCACGGTTTTAAATTCATAAATTATTTTTAAAAGGCCCTGAATTCTTATTGAACTCCCTTAATAAATCAGTTACTCTTAAAGCCGGTCCCTACCAAAGTTTTAAATTCATTAATTATTTTTTAAAGGCCCTGAATTCTTTTTAAACGGCCCTTAATAATACAATTACCCTTAAAGCCGGTCCCTACCACGGTTTTTAATTCAAAATTTATTTTTTAAAGGCCCTGGATTCTTTTTAAACGGCCCTTTTCAATACAATTCCTCCTAAAGCCGGTCCCTGTCACAGTTTTAATTTCATTAATTCTTTTTAAAAGGCCCTGAATTATTTATTGAAGGCCCTGAAGGATTTAATTTACCTTAAGGCCGATCTCTCTCACAGTTTTAATTCAATAGATTATTTTTAAAAGGCCCTGAATTCTTATTAAACTTCCTTAATAAATCAGTTACTCTTAAAGCCGGTCCCTACCAAAGTTTTTAATTCATTAATTATTTTTTAAAGGCCCTGAATTCTTTTTAAACGGCCCTTAATAATACAATTACCCTTAAAGCCGGTCCCTACCACGGTTTTAAATTCATAAATTATTTTTAAAAGGCCCTGAATTCTTATTGAACTCCCTTAATAAATCAGTTACTCTTAAAGCCGGTCCCTACCAAAGTTTTAAATTCATTAATTATTTTTTAAAGGCCCTGAATTCTTTTTAAACGGCCCTTAATAATACAATTACCCTTAAAGCCGGTCCCTACCACGGTTTTTAATTCAAAATTTATTTTTTAAAGGCCCTGGATTCTTTTTAAACGGCCCTTATCAATACAGTTCCTCCTTAAGCCGGTCCCTGTCACAGTTTTAATTTCATTAATTCATTTTAAAAGGCCCTGAATTATTTATTGAGGGCCCTGAAGGATTTAATTTACCTTAAGGCCGATCCCTCTCACAGTTTTAATTCAATAGATTATTTTTAAAAGGCCCTGAATTCTTATTAAACTTCCTTAATAAATCAGTTACTCTTAAAGCCGGTCCCTACCAAAGTTTTAAATTCATTAATTATTTTTAAAAGGCCCTGAATTCTTTTTAAATGGCCCTTAATAATACAATTACCCTTAAAACCGGTCCCTACCACGGTTTTTAATACATAAATTATTTTTAAAAGGCACTGAATTCTTATTAAACTCCCTTAATAAATCAGTTACTCTTATGGGAGTTGAATCGATTGACTCCGCGACGTATTTATTTGCGAAAATAAAATTACGTTATTGAAATGCCAAGTGGTACCTACTGTATACTAGCAATCTAGTGACAGAACCCTACGTGAGGAACTAATTGACAGCGATATCGAAAAGCGAAACTTGTTATTCCGTCTATTAAAATACCGGCGCTCGAGAACACGAAATGCTCTTTTCTAGAGGCAAATTTTTATTCATCTAGGCTCGGCTTCTTGTCTATCCGGGTTTCGATTCCGCGAATACAATATTAATTTCAGGATGTAGGTACGCTGTCAAATAATAATCGATGGCGAGTGATTTTAATTTCGCGTGTTTTTATCGGGGTCACCAAATTTATGTGAGTTGTTTCCAACTCTCATAATATTAAATGCAATGAATAGGGTTCTGTTTCAATTAAAAAGAAGATTGGCACTCACTTGGATTTATTGATTACAAAGATTACTAATTGACAATTAATAGAGTTGTTAATAGTTGCGCGGACTGTCACGGAGTGGCCGGCCGCGCATCGTCTCTCCCCACCTCTCGTCCCCTCGATGGTCGGGTGTCAACACTCCACATGCCTCCCCTCCTAGAATGATGATCATCCTTCCTTGGTAGCTCTGTATGAATCCTTAGCAGGTGGATGAAATATTGGACTGGGGAGGTAGAGGTAAATAAAGGAGAGACAGATGTTGGTATGGAATGAAGGTTTGGTGTGGTATGGAATAAGGATTAGAAGATATATCGTGCTTAGTATGCCCATCTTTCAGGAAATCTAACTCGTCTCCCCGATCGTGTAGTTCTTTCTGGAGTTTTCTCTTTTATTGGTGTTGAGTGTTTAGTAGTGTGGATTTGTTTATCCTCTAAATCCGTTGGGAGAAAGGCAGGTTTGAGCCTATCAATGCTTATGTACTTTTGATGGCCGCGTATTTCCACCAACATTTTCTTAGAGTCCCTCATCAATACTTTGAAGGGTCCTTCATATGGTGTCTGCAAGGGAGCTTTTACCGAGTCTGTTCGGATGAAAACATGAGTGCATGTCCCCAACAAACCGTGTACGAAAGGTTTGTCATGGTTATGGTTTGTAGCTGGTACAGGTTTAATATCTTTTAACATATCGGTGACCTTTCTAGCAAACGTCTCTGGATCTGTTGATTTTGTCTCAGTAAAAAAATCTCCCGGGAGCTTAAGTTGAGTTCCGTATGTCATTTCCGCGGGTGATGTTTTCGCATCCTGCCGAACGCAAGATCTGAGGCCCAAAAGAATCAATGGAAGTCTCTCTGACCAACTGTTTGTGGAGGTTGCTTTTAGAGCCCCTTTGAGTGTCCTATGCCATCGCTCTACTAAGCCGTTTGCTTGCGGGTGGTACGCAGTTGTTCTTAAGTGTTTTACACCGCACAATTTCATGAGGTCTTCGAAGAGTTTGCTTTCAAATTGTCGTCCTTGATCCGACGTTATTGTATCGGGCACTCCAAACCTAGCTATCCAGTTCTCCATGAGAGCAAGGGCAACTGTCTCTGCCATGATATCTTTAATAGGAATCGCTTCTGGCCATCTAGTGAAACGTTCTATAATGGTCAATAGGTAGTTGTTGCCACGTGATGGAGGCAAGGGTCCAACAATATCAATATGGATATTTCTAAACCTCTCCTTGGGCAACGGTAGGGTTCCAATAGGACTGTGGGTATGCCTATTTACCTTGGCCTTTTGGCATGATATGCACGTGGTTACAAACTCTTTTACGTCTCTTTGCATCTTAGGCCAAACAAATCTTTGCTTAAGTGTTTTGTAGGTAGCTCCAATGCCGGGGTGACAAATACTGTGCAAGTTATCAAGTATACGGTGTCTCCAAGCCTTTGGTATAAATGGTCTGGCAGCCCCAGTGGACGTGTCGCACCAAAGAGTTGTAGGACTTCCGGGAATCTGGACACGTTCCAAACGCAGAGAAGTCTCGGTGTTCATGATTGCGATGAGTTCTGGGTCGTTGTTTTGGTCTAATGCCACCTCTTCATAATTGATTGGCGATGGAATTTGTATTTCTTCAATCCTTGATAATGCATCGGCCACCTGATTTTCTTTTCCGGGGGTGTAGACTATTTTTGTTGTAAACTGCGCAATAAAATCTAACTGTCGTCTTTGCCTTGGCGAATCATTGTCTGTTTTTTTTGGTGAACGCAAAGCATAAAGGTTTATGATCGGTATATATGGTCACTTCTCTACCCTCAACTTGTCCTCGGAAGTACTTAATTGCTTCGTAAATGGCTGTGAGTTCTCTATCATAAGTACTGTAATTTTTTTGTGCGTTGTTAAGTTTTCGCGAAAAAAATCCGAGCGGTTTCCATTTCCTTTGTTTTTCTGTTCGTTGTTGGAGAGCTGCGCCTACTGCGAAATTTGATGCGTCCACCATAATTGCGAGGTCTGATGATATTTCTGGATGTGTGAGAAGTGTAGCATTAGCCAAATCAACTTTGGTCTGGTCGAATGCCCAAATGAGCTCCTCTGTCCATTGGATTGGTTGCTTGTCCGCTTTATTTGTGTTGGCGATTACGGCGTACAACAATCGTTGGGCCTCCACAGCCTTTGGAATGAACTTTCGGTAGTAATTTAGCATTCCCAAGTATCTGCGCAAGTCCTTTGCTGTTTTTGGTCTTGGGAAATCTTTGATGATCTCCACTTTGTCAGAAAGTGGGGTCGTTCCCTCATTTGAAATTTGGTAGCCAAGGAATTTAATACTGGATTGACCAAACATGCTTTTCTCGGCGTTAATGATCAAACCGTGTTCCTCAAGACGTTTGAAGACCATTTCGAGATGTTCCATGTGTTTGTTTTCGTCCTCGGATGCAATCATTATGTCATCGATATATGCAAAACAAAATTCCAAGCCATTCAGTACTTGGTTTATAACGCGTTGAAACGTCTGTGCCGCGTTACAAAGCCCAAACTGTAGCTGTGTGAACTCAAAGAGACCAAATGGTGTTATGATGGCGGTCTTTGGAATGTCGCTTACACTAATGGGAATTTGGTGGTATGCACGAACCAAATCTATAGTGCTAAAAATGTTGGCTTTAGACAGCTTGTGAGCGAAATCGTTCAGTTGAGGAATCGGGTAACGGTCTGGAATCGTCTGAGAATTGAGCCTGCGATAGTCTCCGCAAGGTCTCCAACTGCCGTCCGATTTTTGTACCATATGTAAAGGGCTTGCCCAACAGCTTTTCGATGGTCTACAAATTCCTTGCTGTACCATAAGAGCGAATTCCTTCTTTGCTGCCTCTAGCATTTGTGGTGTCATTCTTCTGGCTTTAGCTGAAGTGGGCGGTCCAGTTGTTTCAATACAGTGGGCCACAGAGTGTTTCACTTCTACTTCTCGATTGAAAGGTCGTGTAATTGCAGGGTATCGTTGTAGACATTGGTGGTATTTGCTTGTATTGTTAACCGTAGATACACCAGTACTTGCATAGTGAATGCGCTGTCCCGTTGAAGTTAGCCCCGTCGTTGCGTCAATGAGTCTCTCTTTCCGAAGGTCCACAAGAAGATTAAAATTTTCTAAAAAATCTGCCCCCAAAATTGCACGCTCAACCTCAGCTATGACAAATGTCCATGGAAATGTTCGACGCAATCCGAAGTTAACCATCATTCGGCGTAATCCGTGCGTCCTGATAGGAGTACCATTCGCCGCGTAGAGTGCCACATTTGGCTCGTGTTGTTCAAATGTTCGCGGTGTTTTGAATTTGTTGGGAATTACAGATACTTCCGCCCCGGAATCTATCAAAAAGTTTATATTGTTTTGCCGGTCCCAGATGTGCAACCTTTTTCCAATTTGCTCTATGTAAGTTGCATCGACACAGAGCTTCTTTAGTTTTCCGCCCTCTTTGTCGTCGGCGGCCAATCACAGGGTGCGATGCACTTTTTTGCAAGTTTTCCGAACTTGTAATGATACCAGCATCGTTCGTAAGCTTTTTTTGTTTGATATCTGTTACGCGATGGTGACCTTGTTCGCCTCTGTTTATTAATTTCCAATAATTCTCCATCACTTATTTTAGTTGAACCGGATGAACTAGGAAAACCTTCTACGTGGCATACTTCATTGTTGCTATAGACGTCTGCCATTTTATCGGCGATTTCTGCCAGCTTGTCCAAGTCCTGATCAGCCGATACCATCAGTGTAGCTTGCATGTTGTTGGGCAGCCGTTGTAACCACAGCGTCCTGAAGAGTTCCGTGTTGATGATGGTGGGTCCTGCCAGTTCTTTCATCTGACGTAATAGCTGGGACGGTGTATTATCTCCAAGCTGAAGACCGTATATGAGCTTGGTAGTTTTTTTCCGTTCGGACTCTGTAAACCTAGTCACTAATGCCGATCTTAACGTTGCATACATATCCCTTGTGGGTGGGTTCAAGACGATGTCACTAACCATGGTTAGCGTTTCACTGTCCAGGCAGCTTACGATGGAGTAATATTTAGTTGCATCGGAACTAATGCCGGCTATGATGAATTGCGCTTCAATTTGTGCCAGCCAAAGTTGACATTTATCTCTCCAAAATGGCGGCATTCGAACTCCCACTTTTGCAACCTGATGACTAGTGCCCTGGTCCGTCATGTCTTCTTCGTTCTTTTGCTGTGTGTTAGCCATTAATTCGCTTGATGTGCGGTCTCAAATAAATGTATAATTTATACTAAAAATATTATTTGAAATCGATTGACTCCGCGACGTATTTATTTGCGAAAATAAAATTACGTTATTGAAATGCCAAGTGGTACCTACTGTATACTAGCAATCTAGTGACAGAACCCTACGTGAGGAACTAATTGACAGCGATATCGAAAAGCGAAACTTGTTATTCCGTCTATTAAAATACCGGCGCTCGAGAACACGAAATGCTCTTTTCTAGAGGCAAATTTTTATTCATCTAGGCTCGGCTTCTTGTCTGTCCGGGTTTCGATTCCGCGAATACAATATTAATTTCAGGATGTAGGTACGCTGTCAAATAATAATCGATGGCGAGTGATTTTAATTTCGCGTGTTTTTATCGGGGTCACCAAATTTATGTGAGTTGTTTCCAACTCTCATAATATTAAATGCAATGAATAGGGTTCTGTTTCAATTAAAAAGAAGATTGGCACTCACTTGGATTTATTGATTACAAAGATTACTAATTGACAATTAATAGAGTTGTTAATAGTTGCGCGGACTGTCACGGAGTGGCCGGCCGCGCATCGTCTCTCCCCACCTCTCGTCCCCTCGATGGTCGGGTGTCAACACTCCACACTCTTAAAGCCGGTCCCTACCAAAGTTTTAAATTCATTAATTATTTTTTAAAGGCCCTGAATTCTTTTTAAACGGCCCTTAATAATACAATTACCCTTAAAGCCGGTCCCTACCACGGTTTTTAATTCATAATTTATTTTTTAAAGGCCCTGGATTCTTTTTAAACTGCCCTTATCAATACAATTCCTCCTAAAGCCGGTCCCTGTCACAGTTTTAATTTCATTAATTCTTTTTTAAAGGCCCTGAATTATTTATTGAGGGCCCTGAAGGATTAAATTTACCTTAAGGCTGATCCCTCTCACAGTTTTAATTCAATAGATTATTTTTAAAAGGCCCTGAATTCTTATTAAACTTCCTTAATAAATCAGTTACTCTTAAAGCCGGTCCCTACCAAAGTTTTAAATTCATTAATTATTTTTTAAAGGCCCTGAATTCTTTTTAAACGGCCCTTTATAATACAATTACCCTTAAAGCCGGTCCCTACCACGGTTTTAAATTCATAATTTATTTTTTAAAGGCCCTGGATTCTTTTTAAACGGCCCTTATCAATACAATTCCTCCTAAAACCGGTCCCTGTCAAAGTTTTAATTTCATTAATTCTTTTTAAAAGGCCCTGAATTATTTATTGAGGGCCCTGAAGGATTTAATTTACCTTAAGGCCGATCCCTCTCACAGTTTTAATTCAATAGATTATTTTTAAAAGGCCCTGAATTCTTATAAAACTTCCTTAATAAATCAGTTACTCTTAAAGCCGGTCCTTACCAAAGTTTTAAATTCATTAATTATTTTTTAAAGGCCCTGAATTCTTTTTAAACGGCCCTTAATAATACAATTACCCTTAAAGCCGGTCCCTACCACGGTTTTAAATTCATAAATTATTTTTAAAAGGCCCTGAATTCTTATTAAACTCCCTTAATAAATCAGTTACTCTTAAAGCCGGTCCCTACCAAAGTTTTAAATTCATTAATTATTTTTTAAAGGCCCTGAATTCTTTTTAAACGGCCCTTAATAATACAATAACGCTTAAAGCCGGTCCCAACCACGGTTTTTAATTCATAATTTATTTTTTAAAGGCCCTGGATTCTTTTTAAATGGCCCTTATCAATACAATTCCTCCTAAAGCCGGTCCCTGTCACAGTTTTAATTTCATTAATTCTTTTTAAAAGGCCCTGAATTATTTATTGAGGGCCCTGAAGGATTTAATTTACCTTAAGGCCGATCCCTCTCACAGTTTTAATTCAATAAATTATTTTTAAAAGGCCCTGAATTCTTATTAAACTTCCTTAATAAATCAGTTACTCTTAAAGCCGGTCCCTACCAAAGTTTTTAATTCATTAATTATTTTTTAAAGGCCCTGAATTCTTTTTAAACGGCCCTTAATAATACAATTACCCTTAAAGCCGGTCCCTACCACGGTTTTTAATTCATAATTTATTTTTTAAAGGCCCTGGATTCTTTTTAAACGGCCCTTATCAATACAATTCCTCCTAAAGCCGGTCCCTGTCACAGTTTTATTTCATTAATTCTTTTTAAAAGGCCCTGAATTATTTATTGAGGGCCCTGATGGATTTAATTTACCTTAAGGCCGATCCCTCTCACAGTTTTAATTCAATAGATTATTTTTAAAAGGCCCTGAATTCTTATTAAACTTCCTTAATAAATCAGTTACTCTTAAAGCCGGTCCGTACCAAAGTTTTAAATTCATTAATTATTTTTTAAAGGCCCTGAATTCTTTTTAAACGGCCCTTAATAATACAATTACCCTTAAAGCCGGTCCCTACCACGGTTTTTAATTCATAATTTATTTTTTAAAGGCCCTGGATTCTTTTTAAACGGCCCTTATCAATACAATTCCTCCTAAAGCCGGTCCCTGTCACAGTTTTAATTTCATTAATTCTTTTTAAAAGGCCCTGAATTATTTATTGAGGCCCCTGAAGGATTTTATTTACCTTAAGGCCGATCCCTCTCACAGTTTTAATTCAATAGATTATTTTTAAAAGGCCCTGAATTCTTATTAAACTTCCTTAATAAATCAGTTAATCTTAAAGCCAGTCCCTACCAAAGTTTTAAATTCATTAATTATTTTTTAAAGGCCCTGAATTCTTTTTAAACGGCCCTTAATAATACAATTACCCTTAGAGCCGGTCCCTACCATGGTTTTTAATTCATAAATTATTTTTAAAAGGCCCTGAATTCTTGTTAAACTCCCTTAATAAATCAGTTACTCTTAAAGCCGGTCCCTACCAAAGTTTTAAATTCATTAATTATTTTTTAAAGGCCCTGAATTCTTTTTAAACGGCCCTTAATAATACAATTACCCTTAAAGCCGGTCCCTACCACGGTTTTTATTTCATAATTTATTTTTTAAAGGCCCTGGATTCTTTTTAAACGGCCCTTATCAATACAATTCCTCCTAAAACCGGTCCCTGTCACAGTTTTAATTTCATTAATTCTTTTTAAAAGGCCCTGAATTATTAATTGAGGGCCCTGAAGGATTTAATTTACCTTAAGACCGATCCCTCTCACAGTTTTAATTCAATAGATTATTTTTAAAAGGCCCTGAATTCTTATTAAACTTCCTTAATAAATCAGTTACTCTTAAAGCCGGTCCTTACCAAAGTTTTAAATTCATTAATTATTTTTTAAAGGCCCTGAATTCTTTTTAAACGGCCCTTAATAATACAATTACCCTTAAAGCCGGTCCCTACCACGGTTTTAAATTCATAAATTATTTTTAAAAGGCCCTGAATTCTTATTAAACTCCCTTAATAAATCAGTTACTCTTAAAGCCGGTCCCTACCAAAGTTTTAAATTCATTAATTATTTTTTAAAGGCCCTGAATTCTTTTTAAACGGCCCTTAATAATACAATAACGCTTAAAGCCGGTCCCAACCACGGTTTTTAATTCATAATTTATTTTTTAAAGGCCCTGGATTCTTTTTAAATGGCCCTTATCAATACAATTCCTCCTAAAGCCGGTCCCTGTCACAGTTTTAATTTCATTAATTCTTTTTAAAAGGCCCTGAATTATTTATTGAGGGCCCTGAAGGATTTAATTTACCTTAAGGCCGATCCCTCTCACAGTTTTAATTCAATAAATTATTTTTAAAAGACCCTGAATTCTTATTAAACTTCCTTAATAAATCAGTTACTCTTAAAGCCGGTCCCTACCAAAGTTTTTAATTCATTAATTATTTTTTAAAGGCCCTGAATTCTTTTTAAACGGCCCTTAATAATACAATTACCCTTAAAACCGGTCCCTACCACGGTTTTTAATTCATAATTTATTTTTTAAAGGCCCTGGATTCTTTTTAAACGGCCCTTATCAATACAATTCCTCCTAAAGCCGGTCCCTGTCACAGTTTTAATTTCATTAATTCTTTTTAAAAGGCCCTGAATTATTTATTGAGGCCCCTGAAGGATTTAATTTACCTTAAGGCCGATGATTCTCACAGTTTTAATTCAATAGATTATTTTTAAAAGGCCCTGAATTCTTATTAAACTTCCTTAATAAATCAGTTAATCTTAAAGCCAGTCCCTACCAAAGTTTTAAATTCATTAATTATTTTTTAAAGGCCCTGAATTCTTTTTAAACGGCCCTTAATAATACAATTACCCTTAGAGCCGGTCCCTACCATGGTTTTTAATTCATAAATTATTTTTAAAAGGCCCTGAATTCTTCTTAAACTCCCTTAATAAATCAGTTACTCTTAAAGCCGGTCCCTACCAAAGTTTTAAATTCATTAATTATTTTTTAAAGGCCCTGAATTCTTTTTAAACGGCCCTTAATAATACAATTACCCTTAAAGCCGGTCCCTACCACGGTTTTTATTTCATAATTTATTTTTTAAAGGCCCTGGATTCTTTTTAAACGGCCCTTATCAATACAATTCCTCCTAAAACCGGTCCCTGTCACAGTTTTAATTTCATTAATTCTTTTTAAAAGGCCCTGAATTATTAATTGAGGGCCCTGAAGGATTTAATTTACCTTAAGACCGATCCCTCTCACAGTTTTAATTCAATAGATTATTTTTAAAAGGCCCTGAATTCTTATTAAACTTTCTTAATAAATCAGTTACTCTTAAAGCCGGTCCCTACCAAAGTTTTAAATTCATTAATTATTTTTTAAAGGCCCTGAATTCTTTTGAAACGGCCCTTAATAATACAATTACCCTTTAAGCCGGTCCCTACCACGGTTTTAAATTCATAAATTATTTTTAAAAGGCCCTGTATTCTTATTAAACTCCCTTAATTTATCAGTTACTCTTAAAGCCGGTCCCTGTCACAGTTTTAATTTCATTAATTCTTTTAAAAAGGCCCTGAATTATTTATTGAGGGCCCTGAAGGATTTAATTTACCTTAAGACCGATCCCTCTCACAGTTTTAATTCAATAGATTATTTTTAAAAGGCCCTGAATTCTTATTAAACTTCCTTAATAAATCAGTTACTCTTAAAGCCGGTCCCTACCAAAGTTTTAAATTCATTAATTATTTTTTAAAGGCCCTGAATTCTTTTTAAACGGCCCTTAATAATACAATTACCCTTTAAGCGGGTCCCTACCACGGTTTTAAATTCATAAATTATTTTTAAAAGGCCCTGAATTCTTATTAAACTCCCTTAATAAATCAGTTACTCTTAAAGCCGGTCCCTACCAAAGTTTTAAATTCATTAATTATTTTTTAAAGGCCCTGAATTCTTATTAAACTTCCTTAATAAATCAGTTACTCTTAAAGCCGGTCCCTACCAAAGTTTCAAATTCATAAATTATTTTTTAAAGGCCCTGAATTCTTTTTAAACGGCCCTTGATAATACAATTACCCTTAAAGCCGGTCCCTACCACGGTTTTTAATTCAAAATTTATTTTTTAAAGGCCCTGGATTCTTTTTAAACGGCCCTTATCAATACAATTCCTCCTAAAGCCGGTCCCTGTTACAGTTTTTATTTCATTAATTCTTTTTAAAAGGCCCTGAATTATTTATTGAAGGCCCTGAAGGATTTAATTTACCTTAAGGCCGATCTCTCTCACAGTTTTAATTCAATAGATTATTTTTAAAAGGCCCTGAATTCTTATTAAACTTCCTTAATAAATCAGTTACTCTTAAAGCCGGTCCCTACCAAAGTTTTAAATTCATTAATTATTTTTTAAAGGCCCTGAATTCTTTTTAAACGGCCCTTAATAATACAATTACCCTTAAAGCCGGTCCCTACCACGGTTTTAAATTCATAAATTATTTTTAAAAGGCCCTGAATTCTTATTGAACTCCCTTAATAAATCAGTTACTCTTAAAGCCGGTCCCTACCAAAGTTTTAAATTCATTAATTATTTTTTAAAGGCCCTGAATTCTTTTTAAACGGCCCTTAATAATACAATTACCCTTAAAGCCGGTCCCTACCACGGTTTTTAATTCAAAATTTATTTTTTAACGGCCCTGGATTCTTTTTAAACGGCCCTTATCAATACAATTCCTCCTAAAGCCGGTCCCTGTCACAGTTTTTATTTCATTAATTCTTTTTAAAAGGCCCTGAATTATTTATTGAGGGGCCTTAATGATTTAATTTACCTTAAGGCCGATCCCTCTCACAGTTTTAATTCAATAGATTATTTTTAAAAGGCCCTGAATTCTAATTGAACTTCCTTAATAAATCAGTTACTCTTAAAGCCGGTCCCTACCAAAGTTTTAAATTCATTAATTATTTTTTAAAGGCCCTGAATTCTTTTAAAACGGCCCTTAATAATACAATTACCATTAAAGCCGGTCCCTACCACGGTTTTTAATTGATAAATTATTTTTAAAAGGCCCTGATTTCTTATTAAACTCCCTAAATAAATCAGTTACTCTTAAAGCCGGTCCCTACCAAAGTTTTAAATTCATTAATTATTTTTTAAAGGCCCTGAATTCTTTTGAAACGGCCCTTAATAATACAATTACCCTTTAAGCCGGTCCCTACCACGGTTTTAAATTCATAAATTATTTTTAAAAGGCCCTGTATTCTTATTAAACTCCCTTAATTTATCAGTTACTCTTAAAGCCGGTCCCTGTCACAGTTTTAATTTCATTAATTCTTTTAAAAAGGCCCTGAATTATTAATTGAGGGCCCTGAAGGATTTAATTTACCTTAAGACCGATCCCTCTCACAGTTTTAATTCAATAGATTATTTTTAAAAGGCCCTGAATTCTTATTAAACTTCCTTAATAAATCAGTTACTCTTAAAGCCGGTCCCTACCAAAGTTTTAAATTCATTAATTATTTTTTAAAGGCCCTGAATTCTTTTGAAACGGCCCTTAATAATACAATTACCCTTTAAGCCGGTCCCTACCACGGTTTTAAATTCATAAATTATTTTTAAAAGGCCCTGTATTCTTATTAAACTCCCTTAATTTATCAGTTACTCTTAAAGCCGGTCCCTGTCACAGTTTTAATTTCATTAATTCTTTTAAAAAGGCCCTGAATTATTTATTGAGGGCCCTGAAGGATTTAATTTACCTTAAGACCGATCCCTCTCACAGTTTTAATTCAATAGATTATTTTTAAAAGGCCCTGAATTCTTATTAAACTTCCTTAATAAATCAGTTACTCTTAAAGCCGGTCCCTACCAAAGTTTTAAAATCATTAATTATTTTTTAAAGGCCCTGAATTCTTTTTAAACGGCCCTTAATAATACAATTACCCTTTAAGCGGGTCCCTACCACGGTTTTAAATTCATAAATTATTTTTAAAAGGCCCTGAATTCTTATTAAACTCCCTTAATAAATCAGTTACTCTTAAAGCCGGTCCCTACCAAAGTTTTAAATTCATTAATTATTTTTTAAAGGCCCTGAATTCTTATTAAACTTCCTTAATAAATCAGTTACTCTTAAAGCCGGTCCCTACCAAAGTTTCAAATTCATTAATTATTTTTTAAAGGCCCTGAATTCTTTTTAAACGGCCCTTGATAATACAATTACCCTTAAAGCCGGTCCCTACCACGGTTTTTAATTCAAAATTTATTTTTTAAAGGCCCTGGATTCTTTTTAAACGGCCCTTATCAATACAATTCCTCCTAAAGCCGGTCCCTGTTACAGTTTTTATTTCATTAATTCTTTTTAAAAGGCCCTGAATTATTTATTGAAGGCCCTGAAGGATTTAATTTACCTTAAGGCCGATCTCTCTCACAGTTTTAATTCAATAGATTATTTTTAAAAGGCCCTGAATTCTTATTAAACTTCCTTAATAAATCAGTTACTCTTAAAGCCGGTCCCTACCAAAGTTTTAAATTCATTAATTATTTTTTAAAGGCCCTGAATTCTTTTTAAACGGCCCTTAATAATACAATTACCCTTAAAGCCGGTCCCTACCACGGTTTTAAATTCATAAATTATTTTTAAAAGGCCCTGAATTCTTATTGAACTCCCTTAATAAATCAGTTACTCTTAAAGCCGGTCCCTACCAAAGTTTTAAATTCATTAATTATTTTTTAAAGGCCCTGAATTCTTTTTAAACGGCCCTTAATAATACAATTACCCTTAAAGCCGGTCCCTACCACGGTTTTTAATTCAAAATTTATTTTTTAACGGCCCTGGATTCTTTTTAAACGGCCCTTATCAATACAATTCCTCCTAAAGCCGGTCCCTGTCACAGTTTTTATTTCATTAATTCTTTTTAAAAGGCCCTGAATTATTTATTGAGGGGCCTTAAGGATTTAATTTACCTTAAGGCCGATCCCTCTCACAGTTTTAATTCAATAGATTATTTTTAAAAGGCCCTGAATTCTAATTAAACTTCCTTAATAAATCAGTTACTCTTAAAGCCGGTCCCTACCAAAGTTTTAAATTCATTAATTATTTTTTAAAGGCCCTGAATTCTTTTTAAACGGCCCTTAATAATACAATTACCCTTAAAGCCGGTCCCTACCACGGTTTTAAATTCATAAATTATTTTTAAAAGGCCCTGAATTCTAATTAAACTCCCTTAATAAATCAGTTACTCTTAAAGCCGGTCCCTACCAAAGTTTTAAATTCATTAATTATTTTTTAAAGGCCCTGAATTCTTTTTAAACGGCCCTTAATAATACAATTACCCTTAAAGCCGGTCCCTACCACGGTTTTTAATTCATAATTTATTTTTTAAAGGCCCTGGATTCTTTTTAAACGGCCCTTATCAATACAATTCCTCCTAAAGCCGGTCCCTGTCACAGTTTTAATTTCATTAATTCTTTTTAAAAGGCCCTGAATTATTTATTGAGGGCCCTGAAGGTTTTACTTTACCTTAAGGCCGATCTCTTTCACAGTTTTAATTCAATAGATTATTTTTAAAAGGCCCTGAATTCTTATTAAACTTCCTTAATAAATCAGTTCCTCTTAAAGCCGGTCCCTACCAAAGTTTTAAATTCATTAATTATTTTTTAAAGGCCCTGAATTCTTTTTAAACGGCCCTTAATAATACAATTACCATTAAAGCCGGTCCCTACCACGGTTTTTAATTGATAAATTATTTTTAAAAGGCCCTGATTTCTTATTAAACTCCCTTAATAAATCAGTTACTCTTAAAGCCGGTCCCTACCAAAGTTTTAAATTCATTAATTATTTTTTAAAGGCCCTGAATTCTTTTTAAACGGCCCTTAATAATACAATTACCCTTAAAGCCGGTCCCTACCACGGTTTTTAATTCATAATTTATTTTTTAAAGGCCCTGGATTCTTTTTAAACGGCCCTTATCAATACAATTCCTCCTAAAGCCGGTCCCTGTCACAGTTTTAATTTCATTAATTCTTTTTAAAAGGCCCTGAATTATTTATTGAGGGCCCTGAAGGATTTAATTTACCTTAAGGCCGATCCTTCTCACAGTTTTAATTCAATAGATTATATTTAAAAGGCCCTGAATTCTTATTAAACTTCCTTAATAAATCAGTTACTCTTAAAGCCGGTCCCTACCAAAGTTTTAAATTCATTAATAATTTTTTGAAGGCCCTGAATTCTTTTTAAACGGCCCTTAATAATACAATAACCCTTAAAGCCGGTCCCTACCACGGTTTTAAATTCATAAATTATTTTTAAAAGGCCCTGAATTCTTATTGAACTCCCTTAATAAATCAGTTACTCTTAAAGCCGGTCCCTACCAAAGTTTTAAATTCATTAATTATTTTTTAAAGGCCCTGAATTCTTTTTAAACGGCCCTTAATAATACAATTACCCTTAAAGCCGGTCCCTACCACGGTTTTTAATTCATAATTTATTTTTTAAAGGCCCTGAATTCTTATTAAACTCCCTTAATAAATCAGTTACTCTTAAAGCCGGTCCCTACCAAAGTTTTAAATTCATTAATTATTTTTTAAAGGCCCTGAATTCTTTTTAAACGGCCCTTAATAATACAATTACCCTTAAAGCCGGTCCCTACCACGGTTTTTAATTCATAATTTATTTTTTAAGGGCCCTGGATTCTTTTTAAACGGCCCTTATCAATACAATTCCTCCTAAAGCCGGTCCCTGTCACAGTTTTAATTTCATTAATTCTTTTTAAAAGGCCCTGAATTATTTATTGAGGGCCCTGATGGATTTAATTTACCTTAAGGCCGATCCCTCTCACAGTTTTAATTCAATAGATTATTTTTAAAAGGCCCTGAATTCTTATTAAACTTCCTTAATAAATCAGTTACTCTTAAAGCCGGTCCGTACCAAAGTTTTAAATTCATTAATTATTTTTTAAAGGCCCTGAATTCTTTTTAAACGGCCCTTAATAATACAATTACCCTTAAAGCCGGTCCCTACCACGGTTTTAAATTCATAAATTATTTTTAAAAGGCCCTGAATTCTTATTAAACTCCCTTAATAAATCAGTTACTCTTAAAGCCGGTCCCTACCAAAGTTTTCAATTCATTAATTATTTTTTAAAGGCCCTGAATTCTTATTAAACTTCCTTAATAAATCAGTTACTCTTAAAGCCGGTCCCTACCAAAGTTTTAAATTCATTAATTATTTTTTAAAGGCCCTGAATTCTTTTTAAACGGCCCTTAATAATACAATTACCCTTAAAGCCGGTCCCTACCACGGTTTTTAATTCAAATTTTATTTTTCAAAGGCCCTGGATTCTTTTTAAACGGCCCTTATCAATACAATTCCTCCTAAAGCCGGTCCCTGTCACAGTTTTAATTTCATTAATTCTTTTTAAAAGGCCCTGAATTATTTATTGAAGGCCCTGAAGGATTTAATTTACCTTAAGGCCGATCTCTCTCACAGTTTTAATTCAATAGATTATTTTTAAAAGGCCCTGAATTCTTATTAAACTTCCTTAATAAATCAGTTACTCTTAAAGCCGGTCCCTACCAAAGTTTTTAATTCATTAATTATTTTTTAAAGGCCCTGAATTCTTTTTAAACGGCCCTTAATAATACAATTACCCTTAAAGCCGGTCCCTACCACGGTTTTAAATTCATAAATTATTTTTAAAAGGCCCTGAATTCTTATTGAACTCCCTTAATAAATCAGTTACTCTTAAAGCCGGTCCCTACCAAAGTTTTAAATTCATTAATTATTTTTTAAAGGCCCTGAATTCTTTTGAAACGGCCCTTAATAATACAATTACCCTTTAAGCCGGTCCCTACCACGGTTTTAAATTCATAAATTATTTTTAAAAGGCCCTGTATTCTTATTAAACTCCCTTAATTTATCAGTTACTCTTAAAGCCGGTCCCTGTCACAGTTTTAATTTCATTAATTCTTTTAAAAAGGCCCTGAATTATTAATTGAGGGCCCTGAAGGATTTAATTTACCTTAAGACCGATCCCTCTCACAGTTTTAATTCAATAGATTATTTTTAAAAGGCCCTGAATTCTTATTAAACTTCCTTAATAAATCAGTTACTCTTAAAGCCGGTCCCTACCAAAGTTTTAAATTCATTAATTATTTTTTAAAGGCCCTGAATTCTTTTGAAACGGCCCTTAATAATACAATTACCCTTTAAGCCGGTCCCTACCACGGTTTTAAATTCATAAATTATTTTTAAAAGGCCCTGTATTCTTATTAAACTCCCTTAATTTATCAGTTACTCTTAAAGCCGGTCCCTGTCACAGTTTTAATTTCATTAATTCTTTTAAAAAGGCCCTGAATTATTTATTGAGGGCCCTGAAGGATTTAATTTACCTTAAGACCGATCCCTCTCACAGTTTTAATTCAATAGATTATTTTTAAAAGGCCCTGAATTCTTATTAAACTTCCTTAATAAATCAGTTACTCTTAAAGCCGGTCCCTACCAAAGTTTTAAATTCATTAATTATTTTTTAAAGGCCCTGAATTCTTTTTAAACGGCCCTTAATAATACAATTACCCTTTAAGCGGGTCCCTACCACGGTTTTAAATTCATAAATTATTTTTAAAAGGCCCTGAATTCTTATTAAACTCCCTTAATAAATCAGTTACTCTTAAAGCCGGTCCCTACCAAAGTTTTAAATTCATTAATTATTTTTTAAAGGCCCTGAATTCTTATTAAACTTCCTTAATAAATCAGTTACTCTTAAAGCCGGTCCCTACCAAAGTTTCAAATTCATTAATTATTTTTTAAAGGCCCTGAATTCTTTTTAAACGGCCCTTGATAATACAATTACCCTTAAAGCCGGTCCCTACCACGGTTTTTAATTCAAAATTTATTTTTTAAAGGCCCTGGATTCTTTTTAAACGGCCCTTATCAATACAATTCCTCCTAAAGCCGGTCCCTGTTACAGTTTTTATTTCATTAATTCTTTTTAAAAGGCCCTGAATTATTTATTGAAGGCCCTGAAGGATTTAATTTACCTTAAGGCCGATCTCTCTCACAGTTTTAATTCAATAGATTATTTTTAAAAGGCCCTGAATTCTTATTAAACTTCCTTAATAAATCAGTTACTCTTAAAGCCGGTCCCTACCAAAGTTTTAAATTCATTAATTATTTTTTAAAGGCCCTGAATTCTTTTTAAACGGCCCTTAATAATACAATAACCCTTAAAGCCGGTCCCTACCACGGTTTTAAATTCATAAATTATTTTTAAAAGGCCCTGAATTCTTATTGAACTCCCTTAATAAATCAGTTACTCTTAAAGCCGGTCCCTACCAAAGTTTTAAATTCATTAATTATTTTTTAAAGGCCCTGAATTCTTTTTAAACGGCCCTTAATAATACAATTACCCTTAAAGCCGGTCCCTACCACGGTTTTTAATTCAAAATTTATTTTTTAACGGCCCTGGATTCTTTTTAAACGGCCCTTATCAATACAATTCCTCCTAAAGCCGGTCCCTGTCACAGTTTTTATTTCATTAATTCTTTTTAAAAGGCCCTGAATTATTTATTGAGGGGCCTTAATGATTTAATTTACCTTAAGGCCGATCCCTCTCACAGTTTTAATTCAATAGATTATTTTTAAAAGGCCCTGAATTCTAATTAAACTTCCTTAATAAATCAGTTACTCTTAAAGCCGGTCCCTACCAAAGTTTTAAATTCATTAATTATTTTTTAAAGGCCCTGAATTCTTTTAAAACGGCCCTTAATAATACAATTACCATTAAAGCCGGTCCCTACCACGGTTTTTAATTGATAAATTATTTTTAAAAGGCCCTGATTTCTTATTAAACTCCCTAAATAAATCAGTTACTCTTAAAGCGGGTCCCTACCAAAGTTTTAAATTCATTAATTATTTTTTAAAGGCCCTGAATTCTTTTGAAACGGCCCTTAATAATACAATTACCCTTTAAGCCGGTCCCTACCACGGTTTTAAATTCATAAATTATTTTTAAAAGGCCCTGTATTCTTATTAAACTCCCTTAATTTATCAGTTACTCTTAAAGCCGGTCCCTGTCACAGTTTTAATTTCATTAATTCTTTTAAAAAGGCCCTGAATTATTAATTGAGGGCCCTGAAGGATTTAATTTACCTTAAGACCGATCCCTCTCACAGTTTTAATTCAATAGATTATTTTTAAAAGGCCCTGAATTCTTATTAAACTTCCTTAATAAATCAGTTACTCTTAAAGCCGGTCCCTACCAAAGTTTTAAATTCATTAATTATTTTTTAAAGGCCCTGAATTCTTTTGAAACGGCCCTTAATAATACAATTACCCTTTAAGCCGGTCCCTACCACGGTTTTAAATTCATAAATTATTTTTAAAAGGCCCTGTATTCTTATTAAACTCCCTTAATTTATCAGTTACTCTTAAAGCCGGTCCCTGTCACAGTTTTAATTTCATTAATTCTTTTAAAAAGGCCCTGAATTATTTATTGAGGGCCCTGAAGGATTTAATTTACCTTAAGACCGATCCCTCTCACAGTTTTAATTCAATAGATTATTTTTAAAAGGCCCTGAATTCTTATTAAACTTCCTTAATAAATCAGTTACTCTTAAAGCCGGTCCCTACCAAAGTTTTAAATTCATTAATTATTTTTTAAAGGCCCTGAATTCTTTTTAAACGGCCCTTAATAATACAATTACCCTTTAAGCGGGTCCCTACCACGGTTTTAAATTCATAAATTATTTTTAAAAGGCCCTGAATTCTTATTAAACTCCCTTAATAAATCAGTTACTCTTAAAGCCGGTCCCTACCAAAGTTTTAAATTCATTAATTATTTTTTAAAGGCCCTGAATTCTTATTAAACTTCCTTAATAAATCAGTTACTCTTAAAGCCGATCCCTACCAAAGTTTCAAATTCATTAATTATTTTTTAAAGGCCCTGAATTCTTTTTAAACGGCCCTTGATAATACAATTACCCTTAAAGCCGGTCCCTACCACGGTTTTTAATTCAAAATTTATTTTTTAAAGGCCCTGGATTCTTTTTAAACGGCCCTTATCAATACAATTCCTCCTAAAGCCGGTCCCTGTTACAGTTTTTATTTCATTAATTCTTTTTAAAAGGCCCTGAATTATATATTGAAGGCCCTGAAGGATTTAATTTACCTTAAGGCCGATCTCTCTCACAGTTTTAATTCAATAGATTATTTTTAAAAGGCCCTGAATTCTTATTAAACTTCCTTAATAAATCAGTTACTCTTAAAGCCGGTCCCTACCAAAGTTTTAAATTCATTAATTATTTTTTAAAGGCCCTGAATTCTTTTTAAACGGCCCTTAATAATACAATTACCCTTAAAGCCGGTCCCTACCACGGTTTTAAATTCATAAATTATTTTTAAAAGGCCCTGAATTCTTATTGAACTCCCTTAATAAATCAGTTACTCTTAAAGCCGGTCCCTACCAAAGTTTTAAATTCATTAATTATTTTTTAAAGGCCCTGAATTCTTTTTAAACGGCCCTTAATAATACAATTACCCTTAAAGCCGGTCCCTACCACGGTTTTTAATTCAAAATTTATTTTTTAACGGCCCTGGATTCTTTTTAAACGGCCCTTATCAATACAATTCCTCCTAAAGCCGGTCCCTGTCACAGTTTTTATTTCATTAATTCTTTTTAAAAGGCCCTGAATTATTTATTGAGGGGCCTTAAGGATTTAATTTACCTTTAGGCCGATCCCTCTCACAGTTTTAATTCAATAGATTATTTTTAAAAGGCCCTGAATTCTAATTAAACTTCCTTAATAAATCAGTTACTCTTAAAGCCGGTCCCTACCAAAGTTTTAAATTCATTAATTATTTTTTGAAGGCCCTGAATTCTTTTTAAACGGCCCTTAATAATACAATTACCCTTAAAGCCGGTCCCTACCACGGTTTTAAATTCATAAATTATTTTTAAAAGGCCCTGAATTCTAATTAAACTCCCTTAATAAATCAGTTACTCTTAAAGCCGGTCCCTACCAAAGTTTTAAATTCATTAATTATTTTTTAAAGGCCCTGAATTCTTTTTAAACGGCCCTTAATAATACAATTACCCTTAAAGCCGGTCCCTACCACGGTTTTTAATTCATAATTTATTTTTTAAAGGCCCTGGATTCTTTTTAAACGGCCCTTATCAATACAATTCCTCCTAAAGCCGGTCCCTGTCACAGTTTTAATTTCATTAATTCTTTTTAAAAGGCCCTGAATTATTTATTGAGGGCCCTGAAGGTTTTACTTTACCTTAAGGCCGATCTCTTTCACAGTTTTAATTCAATAGATTATTTTTAAAAGGCCCTGAATTCTTATTAAACTTCCTTAATAAATCAGTTCCTCTTAAAGCCGGTCCCTACCAAAGTTTTAAATTCATTAATTATTTTTTAAAGGCCCTGAATTCTTTTTAAACGGCCCTTAATAATACAATTACCATTAAAGCCGGTCCCTACCACGGTTTTTAATTGATAAATTATTTTTAAAAGGCCCTGATTTCTTATTAAACTCCCTTAATAAATCAGTTACTCTTAAAGCCGGTCCCTACCAAAGTTTTAAATTCATTAATTATTTTTTAAAGGCCCTGAATTCTTTTTAAACGGCCCTTAATAATACAATTACCCTTAAAGCCGGTCCCTACCACGGTTTTAAATTCATAAATTATTTTTAAAAGGCCCTGAATTCTTATTTAACTCCCTTAATAAATCAGTTACTCTTAAAGCCGGTCCCTACCAAAGTTTTAAATTCATTAATTATTTTTTAAAGGCCCTGAATTCTTTTTAAACGGCCCTTAATAATACAATTACCCTTAAAGCCGGTCCCTACCACGGTTTTTAATTAATTATTTATTTTTTAAAGGCCCTGGATTCTTTTTAAACGGCCCTTATCAATACAATTCCTCCTAACACAGTTTTTATTTCATTAATTCTTTTTAAAAGGCCCTGAATTATTTATTGAGGGCCCTGAAGGATTTAATTTACCTTAAGGCCGATCCTTCTCACAGTTTTAATTCAATAGATTATTTTTAAAAGGCCCTGAATTCTTATTAAACTTCCTTAATAAATCAGTTACTCTTAAAGCCGGTCCCTACCAAAGTTTTAAATTCATTAATTATTTTTTAAAGGCCCTGAATTCTTTTTAAACGGCCCTTAATAATACAATTACCCTTAAAACCGGTCCCTACCACGGTTTTTAATTCATAATTTATTTTTTAAAGGCCCTGGATTCTTTTTAAACGGCCCTTATCAATACAATTCCTCCTAAAGCCGGTCCCTGTCACAGTTTTAATTTCATTAATTCTTTTTAAAAGGCCCTGAATTATTTATTGAGGGCCCTGAAGGATTTAATTTACCTTAAGGCCGATCCCTCTCACAGTTTAAATTCAATAGATTATTTTTAAAAGGCCCTGAATGCTTATTAAACTTCCTTAATAAATCAGTTACTCTTAAAGCCGGTCCCTACCAAAGTTTTAAATTCATTAATTATTTTTTAAAGGCCCTGAATTCTTTTTAAACGGCCCTTAATAATACAATTACCCTTAAAGCCGGTCCCTACCACGGTTTTTAATTCATAATTTATTATTTAAAGGCCCTGGATTCTTTTTAAACGGCCCTTATCAATACAATTCCTCCTAAAGCCGGTCCCTGTCACAGTTTTAATTTCATTAATTCTTTTTAAAAGGCCCTGAATTATTTATTGAGGGCCCTGAAGGATTTAATTTACCTTAAGGCCGATCCCTCTCACAGTTTTAATTCAATAGATTATTTTTAAAAGGCCCTGAATTCTTATTAAACTTCCTTAATAAATCAGTTACTCTTAAAGCCGGTCCCTACCAAAGTTTTAAATTCATTAATTCTTTTTTAAAGGCCCTGGATTCTTTTTAAACGGCCCTTATCAATACATCTCCTCCTAAAGCCGGTCCCTGTCACAGTTTTAATTTCATTAATTCTTTTTAAAAGGCCCTGAATTATTTATTGAGGGCCCTGAAGGATTTAATTTACCTTAAGGCAGATCCCTCTCACAGTTTTAATTCAATAGATTATTTTTAAAAGGCCCTGAATTCTTATTAAACTTCCTTAATAAATCAGTTACTCTTAAAGCCGGTCCCTACCAAAGTTTTAAATTCATTAATTATTTTTTAAAGGCCCTGAATTCTTTTTAAACGGCCCTTAATAATACAATTACCCTTAAAACCGGTCCCTTCCACGGTTCTTAATTAAGCCGGTCCCTGTCACAGTTTTAATTTCATTAATTCTTTTTAAAAGGCCCTGAATTATTTATTGAGGGCCCTGAAGGATTTAATTTACCTTAAGGCCGATCCCTCTCACAGTTTTAATTCAATAGATTATTTTTAAAAGGCCCTGAATTCTTATTAAACTTCCTTAATAAATCAGTTACTCTTAAAGCCGGTCCCTACCAAAGTTTTAAATTCATTAATTATTTTTTAAAGACCCTGAATTCTTTTTAAACGGCCCTTAATAATACAATTACCCTTAAAGCCGGTCCCTACCACGGTTTTTAATTCATTATTTATTTTTTAAAGGCCCTGGATTCTTTTTAAACGGCCCTTATCAATACAATTCCTCCTAAAGCCGGTCCCTGCCACAGTTTTAATTTCATTAATTCTTTTTAAAAGGCCCTGAATTATTTATTGAGGGCCCTGAAGGATTTAATTTACCTTAAGGCCGATCCCTCTCACAGTTATAATTCAATTTGATTAGTTTTAAAAGGCCCTGAATTCTTATTAAACTTCCTTAATAAATCAGTTACTCTTAAAGCTAGTCCCTACCAAAGTTTTAAATTCATTAATTATTTTTTAAAGGCCCTGAATTCTTTTTAAACGGCCCTTAATAATACAATTACCCTTAAAGCCGGTCCCTACCACGGTTTTTAATTCATAAATTATTTTTAAAAGGCCCTGAATTCTTATTAAACTCCCTTAATAAATCAGTTACTCTTAAAGCCGGTCCCTACCAAAGTTTTAAATTCATTAATTATTTTTTAAAGGCCCTGAATTCTCTTTAAACGGCCCCTTATAATACAATTACCCTTAATGCCGGTCCCTACCACGGTTTGTAATTCATAATTTATTTTTTAAATGCCCTGGATTCTTTTTAAACGGCCCTTATCAATACAATTCCTCCTAAAGCCGGTCCCTCTCACAGTTTTATTTCAATAGATTATTTTTAAAAGGCCCTGAAATCTTATTAAACTTCCTTAATAAATCAGTTACTCTTAAAGCCGGTCCCTACCAAAGTTTTAAATTCATTAATTATTTTTTAAAGGCCCTGAATTCTTTTTAAACGGCCCTTAATAATACAATTACCCTTAAAGCTGGTCCCTACCACGGTTTTTAATTCATAATTTATTTTTTAAAGGCCCTGGATTCTTTTTAAACGGCCCTTATCAATACAATTCCTCCTAAAGCCGGTCCCTGTCACAGTTTCAATTTCATTAATTCTTTTTAAAAGGCCCTGAATTATTTATTGAGGGCCCTGAAGGATTTAATTTACCTTAAGGCCGATCCCTCTCACAGTGTTAATTCAATAGATTATTTTTAAAAGGCCCTGAATTCTTATTAAACTTCCTTAATAAATCAGTTACTCTTAAAGCCGGTCCCTACCAAAGTTTTAAATTCATTAATTATTTTTTAAAGGCCCTGAATTCTTTTTAAACGGCCCTTAATAATACAATTACCCTTAAAGCCGGTCCCTACCACGGTTTTAAATTCATAATTTATTTTTTAAAGGCCCTGAATTCTTATTAAACTCCCTTAATAAATCAGTTACTCTTTAAGCCGGTCCCTACAAAAGTTTTAAATTCATTAATTATTTTTTAAAGGCCATGAATTCTTTTTAAAAGGCCCTTAATAATACAATTACTCTTAAAGCCGGTCCCTACCACGGTTTTTAATTCATAATTTATTTTTTAAAGGCCCTGGATTCTTTTTAGACGGCCCTTATCAATACAATTCCTCCTAAAGCCGGTCCCTGTCACAGTTTTAATTTCATTCATTCTTTTTAAAAGGCCCTGAATTATTTATTGAGGGCCCTGACGGATTTAATTTACCTTAAGGCCGATCCTTCTCACAGTTTTAATTCAATAGATTATTTTTAAAAGGCCCTGAATTCTTATTAAACTTCCTTAATAAATCAGTTACTCTTAAAGCCGGTCCCTACCACGGTTTTTAATTCATTAATTATTTTTTAAAGGCCCTGAATTCTTTTTAAACGGCCCTTAATAATACAATTACCCTTAAAGCCGGTCCCTACCACGGTTTTTAATTCATAATTTATTTTTTAAAGGCCCTGAATTCTTTTTAAACGGCCCTTAATAATACAATTACCATTAAAGCCGGTCCCAACCACGGTTTTTAATTCATAATTTATTTTTTAAAGGCCCTTGATTCTTTTTAAACGGCCTTCATAATACAATTTCCCTTAAAGCCGGTCCCTACCACGGTTTTTAATTCATTAATTATTTTTTAAAGGCCCTGGATTCTTTTTAAACGGCCTTAATAATACAATTTCCCTTAAAGCCGGTCCTTACCACGGTTTCTAATTCATAATTTATTTTTTAAAGGCCCTGAATTCTTTTTAAACGGCCCTTAATAATACAATTACCCTTAAAGCCGGTCCCTACCACGGTTTTTAATTCATAATTTATTTTTTAAAGGCCCTGGATTCTTTTTAAACGGCCCTTATCAATACAATTCCTCCTAAAGCCGGTCCCTGTCACAGTTTCAATTTCATTAATTCTTTTTAAAAGGCCCTGAATTATTTATTGAGGGCCCTGAAGATTTTAATTTACCTTAAGGCCGATCCCTCTCACAGTTTTAATTCAATAGATTATTTTTAAAAGGCCCTGAATTCTTATTAAACTTCCTTAATAAATCAGTTACTCTTAAAGCCGGTCCCTACCAAAGTTTTAAATTCATTAATTATTTTTTAAAGGCCCTGAATTCTTTTTAAACGGCCCTTAATAATACAATTACCCTTAAAGCCGGTCCCTACCACGGTTTTAAATTCATTATTTATTTTTTAAAGGCCCTGAATTCTTATTAAACTCCCTTAATAAATCAGTTACTCTTTAAGCCGGTCCCTACAAAAGTTTTAAATTCATTAATTATTTTTTAAAGGCCCTGAATTCTTTTTAAAAGGCCCTTAATAATACAATTACTCTTAAAGCCGGTCCCTACCACGTTTTTTAATTCATAATTTATTTTTTAAAGGCCCTGGATTCTTTTTAAACGGCCCTTATCAATACAATTCCTCCTAAAGCCGGTCCCTGTCACAGTTTTAATTTCATTAATTCTTTTTAAAAGGCCCTGAATTATTTATTGAGGGCCATGAAGGATTTAATTTACCTTAAGGCCGATCCCTCTCACAGTTTTAATTCAATAGATTATTTTTAAAAGGCCCTGAATTCTTAATTAACTTCCTAAATAAATCAGTTACTCTTAAAGCCGGTCCCTACCAAAGTTTTAAATTCATTAATTATTTTTTAAAGGCCCTGAATTCTTTTTAAACGGCCCTTAATAATACAATTACCCTTAAAGCCGGTCCCTACCACGGTTTTTAATTCATAATTTATTTTTTAAAGGCCCTGAATTCTTTTTAAACGGCCCTTAATAATACAATTACCATTAAAGCCGGTCCCTACCACGGTTTTTAATTCATAATTTATTTTTTAAAAGCCTTGGATTCTTTTTAAACGGCCTTTATAATACAATTTCCCTTAAAGCCGGTCTCTACCACGGTTTTTAATTCATAATTTATTTTTGAAAGGCCCTGAATTCTTTTTAAACGGCCCTTATCAATACAGTTCCTCCTTAAGCCGGTCCCTGTCACAGTTTTAATTTCATTAATTCTTTTTAAAAGGCCCTGAATTATTTATTGAGGGCCCTGAAGGATTTAATTTACCATAAGGCCGAAATCTCTCACAGTTTTAATTCAATAGATTATTTTTAAAAGGCCCTGAATTCTTATTAAACTTCCTTAATAAATCAGTTACTCTTAAAGCCGGTCCCTACCAAAGTTTTAAATTCATTAATTATTTTTTAAAGGCCCTGAATTCTTTTTAAACGGCCCTTAATAATACAATTACCCTTAAAGCCGGTCCCTACCACGGTTTTTAATTCATAATTTATTTTTTAAAGGCCCTGGATTCTTTTTAAACGGCCCTTAATAATACAATTACCCTTAAAGCCGGTCCCTACCACGGTTTGAAATTCATAAATTATTTTTAAAAGGCCCTGAATTCTTATTAAACTCCCTTAATAAATCAGTTACTCTTAAAACCGGTCCCTATCAAAGTTTTAAATTCATTAATTATTTTTTAAAGGCCCTGAATTCTTTTTAAACGGCCCTTAATAGTACAATTACCCTTTAAGCCGGTCCCTACCACGGTTTTTAATTCATTATTTATTTTTTAAAGGCCCTGGATTCTTTTTAAACGGCCCTTATCAATACAATTCCTTCTTTAGCCGGTCCCTGTCACAGTTTTAATTTCATTTATTCTTTTTAAAAGGCCCTGAATTATTTATTGAGGGCCCTGAAGGATTAAATTTACCTTAAGGCCCATCCCTCTCACAGTTTTAATTCAATAGATTATTTTTAAAAGGCCCTGAATTCTTTTTAAACGGCCCTTAATAATACAATTACCCTTAAAGCCGGTCCTTACCACGGTTTTTAATTCATAATTTATTTTTTAAAGGCCCTGGATTATTTTTAAACGGCCATTATCAATACAATTCCTCCTCAAGCCGGTCACTGTCACAGTTTTAATTTCATTTATTCCTTTTAAAAGGCCCTGAATTATTTATTGAGGGCCCTGAAGGATTTAATTTACCTTAAAGCCGATCCCTCTCACAGTTTTAATTTTATAGATTATTTTTAAAAGGCCCTGAATTCTTATTAAACTTCCTTAATAAATCAGTTACTCTTAAAGCCGGTCCCTGTCACAGTTTTAATTTCATTAATTCTTTTTAAAAGGCCCTGAATTATTTATTGAGGGCCCTGAAGGATTTAATTTACCTTAAGGCCCATCCCTCTCACAGTTTTAATTCAATTGATTATTTTTAAAAGGCCCTGAATTTTTATTAAACTTCCTTAATAAATCAGTTACTCTTAAAGCCGGTCCCTACCAAAGTTTTAAATTCATTAATTATTTTTTAAAGGCCCTGAATTCTTTTTAAACGGCCCTTAATAATACAATTACCCTTAGAGCCGGTCCCTACCACGGTTTTTAATTCATAATTAATTTTTTAAAGGCCCTGGATTCTTTTTAAACGGCCCTTATCAATACAATTCCTCCTAAAGCCGGTCCCTGTCACAGTTTTTATTTCATTAATTCTTTTTAAAAGGCCCTGAATTATTTATTGAGGGCCCTGAAGGATTTAATTTACCTTAAGGCCGATCCCTCTCACAGTTTTAATTCAATAGATTATTTTTAAAAGGCCCTGAATTCTTATTAAACTTCCTTAATAAATCAGTTACTCTTAAAGCCGGTCTCTACCAAAGTTTTAAATTCATTAATTATTTTTTAAAGGCCCTGAATTCTTTTAAAACGGCCCTTACTAATACAATTACCCTTAAAGCCGGTCCCTACCACGGTTTTTAATTCATAATTTATTTTTTAAAGGACCTGGTTTCTTTTTAAACGGCCCTTATCAATACAATTCCTCCTAAAGCTGGTCCCTGTCACAGTTTTAATTTCATTAATTCTTTTTAAAAGGCCCTGAATTATTTATTGAGGGCCCTGAAGGATTTAATTTACCTTAAGGCCGATCCCTCTCACAGTTTTAATTCAATAGATTATTTTTAAAAGGCCCTGAATTCTTATTAAACTTCCTTAATAAATCAGTTACTCTTAAAGCCGGTCCCTACCAAAGTTTTAAATTCATTAATTATTTTTTAAAGGCCCTGAATTCTTTTTAAACGGCCCTTAATAATACAATTACCCTTAAAGCCGATCCTTACCACGGTTTTTAATTCATAATTTATTTTTTAAAGGCCCTGGATTATTTTTAAACGACCATTATCAATACAATTCCTCCTAAAGCCGATCACTGTCACAGTTTTAATTTCATTTATTCTTTTTAAAAGGCCCTGAATTATTTATTGAGGGCCCTGAACGATTTAATTTACCTT
Organism: Glyphotaelius pellucidus; assembly: GCA_936435175.1. Classification (NCBI taxonomy): domain Eukaryota; kingdom Metazoa; phylum Arthropoda; class Insecta; order Trichoptera; family Limnephilidae; genus Glyphotaelius; species Glyphotaelius pellucidus. The sequence goes on from OW386558.1 coordinate 12,543,211, forward strand.
AAGGCCGATTCCTCTCACAGTTTTAATTAAAAAGATTATTTTTAAAAGGCCCTGAATTCTTATTAAACTTCCGTAATAAATCAGTTACTCTTAAAGCCGGTCCCTACCAAAGTTTTAAATTCATTAATTATTTTTTAAAGGCCCTGAATTCTTTTTAAACGGCCCTTAATAATATAATTACCCTTAAAGCCGGTCCCTACCACGGTTTTCAATTCATAATTTATTTTTAAAGGCCCTGGATTCTTTTTAAACGGCCCTTATCAATACAATTCCTCCTAAAGCCGGTTCCTGTCACAGTTTTAATTTCATTTATTCTTTTTAAAAGTCCCTGAATTATTTATTGAGGGCCCTTAAGGATTTAATTTACCTTAAGGCCAATCCCTCTCACAGTTTTAGTTCAATAGATTATTTTTAAAAGGCCCTGAATTCTTATTAAACTTCCTTAATAAATCAGTTACTCTTAAAGCCGGTCCCTACCAAAGTTTTAAATTCATTAATTATTTTTTAAAGACCCTGAATTCTTTTTAAACGGCCCTTAATAATACAATTACCCTTAAAGCCGGTCCCAACCACGGTTTTAAATTCATAAATTATTTTTAAAAGGCCCTGGATTCTTTTTAAACGGCCCTTATCAATACAATTCCTCCTAAAGCCGGTCCCTGTCACAGTTTTAATTTTTAATTCTTTTAAAAAGTTTTAATTTCATTAATTCTTTTTAAAAGGCCCTGAATTATTTATTGAGGGCCCTGAAGGATTAAATTTACCTTAAGGCCCATCCCTCTCACAGTTTTAATTCAATAGATTATTTTTAAAAGGCCCTGAATTCTTTTTAAACGGCCCTTAATAATACAATTACCCTTAAAGCCGGTCCTTACCACGGTTTTTAATTCATAATTTATTTTTTAAATGCCCTGGATTATTTTTAAACGGCCATTATCAATACAATTCCTCCTCAAGCCGGTCACTGTCACAGTTTTAATTTCATTTATTCCTTTTAAAAGGCCCTGAATTATTTATTGAGGGCCCTGAACGATTTATCTTACCTTAAGGCCGATCGCTCTCACAGTTTTAATTCAAAAGATTATTTTTAAAAGGCCCTGAATTCTTATTAAACTTCCTTAATAAATCAGTTACTCTTAAAGCCGGTCCCTACCAAAGTTTTAAATTCATTAAATATTTTTTAAAGGCCCTGAATTCTTTTTAAACGGCCCTTAATAATAAAATTACCCTTAAAGCCGGTCCCTACCACGGTTTTTAATTCATAATTTATTTTTAAAGGCCCTGGATTCTTTTTAAACGGCCTTTATCAATACAATTCCTCCTAAAGCCGGTTCCTGTCACAGTTTGAATTTCATTAATTCTTTTTAAAAGTCCCTGAATTATTTATTGAGGGCCCTGAAGGATTTAATTTACCTTAAGGCCAATCCCTCTCACAGTTTTAGTTCAATAGATTATTTTTAAAAGGCCCTGAATTCTTATTAAACTTCCTTAATAAATCAGTTACTCTTAAAGCCGGTCCCTACCAAAGTTTTAAATTCATTAATTATTTTTTAAAGGCCCTGAATTCTTTTTAAACGGCCCTTAATAATACAATTACCCTTAAAGCCGGTCCCTTCCACGGTTTTTAATTCATAATTTATTTTTTAAAGGCCCTGGATTCTTTTTAAACGGCCCTTATCAATACAATTCCTCCTAAAGCCGGTCCCTGTCACAGTTTTAATTTCATTAATTCTTTTTAAAGGGCCCTGAATTATTTATTGAGGGCCCTGAAGGATTTAATTTACCTTAAAGCCGATCCCTCTCACAGTTTTAATTCAATAGATTATTTTTAAAAGGCCCTGAATTCTTTTTAAACTTCCTTAATAAATCAGTTACTCTTAAAGCCGGTCCCTGTCACAGTTTTAATTTCATTAATTCTTTTTAAAAGGCCCTGAATTATTTATTGAGGGCCCTGAAGGATTTAATTTACCTTAAGGCCCATCCCTCTCACAGTTTTAATTCAATTGATTATTTTTAAAAGGCCCTGAATTTTTATTAAACTTCCTTAATAAATCAGTTACTCTTAAAGCCGGTCCCTACCAAAGTTTTAAATTCATTAATTATTTTTTAAAGGCCCTGAATTCTTTTTAAACGGCCCTTAATAATACAATTACCCTTAGAGCCGGTCCCTACCACGGTTTTTAATTCATAATTAATTTTTTAAAGGCCCTGGATTCTTTTTAAACGGCCCTTATCAATACAATTCCTCCTAAAGCCGGTCCCTGTCACAGTTTTTATTTCATTAATTCTTTTTAAAAGGCCCTGAATTATTTATTGAGGGCCCTGAAGGATTTAATTTACCTTAAGGCCGATCCCTCTCACAGTTTTAATTCAATAGATTATTTTTAAAAGGCCCTGAATTCTTATTAAACTTCCTTAATAAATCAGTTACTCTTAAAGCCGGTCTCTACCAAAGTTTTAAATTCATTAATTATTTTTTAAAGGCCCTGAATTCTTTTAAAACGGCCCTTACTAATACAATTACCCATAAAGCCGGTCCCTACCACGGTTTTTAATTCATAATTTATTTTTTAAAGGACCTGGTTTCTTTTTAAACGGCCCTTATCAATACAATTCCTCCTAAAGCCGGTCCCTGTCACAGTTTTAATTTCATTAATTCTTTTTAAAAGGCCCTGAATTATTTATTGAGGGCCCTGAAGGATTTAATTTACCTTAAGGCCGATCCCTCTCACAGTTTTAATTCAATAGATTATTTTTAAAAGGCCCTGAATTCTTATTAAACTTCCTTAATAAATCAGTTACTCTTAAAGCCGGTCCCTACCAAAGTTTTAAATTCATTAATTATTTTTTAAAGACCCTGAATTCTTTTTAAACGGCCCTTAATAATACAATTACCCTAAAAACCGGTCCCTACCACGGTTTTTAATTCATAATTTATTTTTTAAAGGCCCTGGATTCTTTTTAAACGGCCCTTATCAATACAATTCCTCCTAAAGCCGGTCCCTGCCACAGTTTTAATTTCATTAATTCTTTTTAAAAGGCCCTGAATTATTTATTGAGGGCCCTGAAGGATTTAATTTACCTTAAGGCCGATCCCTCTCACAGTTTTAATTCAATTTGATTAGTTTTAAAAGGCCCTGAATTCTTATTAAACTTCCTTAATAAATCAGTTACTCTTAAAGCTAGTCCCTACCAAAGTTTTAAATTCATTAATTATTTTTTAAAGGCCCTGAATTCTTTTTAAACGGCCCTTAATAATACAATTACCCTTTAAGCCGGTCCCTACCACGGTTTAACATTCATAAATTATTTTTAAAAGGCCCTGAATTCTTATTAAACTCCCTTAATAAATCAGTTACTCTTAAAGCCGGTCCCTACCACGGTTTTTAATTCATAATTTATTTTTTAAAGGCCCTGGATTCTTTTTAAACGGCCCTTATCAATACAATTCCTCCTAAAACCGGTCCCTGTCACAGTTTTAATTTCATTAATTCTTTTTAAAAGGCCCTGAATTATTTATTGAGGGCCCTGAAGGATTTAATTTACCTTAAGGCCGATCCCTCTCACAGTTTTAATTCAATAGATTATTTTTAAAAGGCCCTGAATTCTTATTAAGCTTCCTTAATAAATCAGTTACTCTTAAAGCCGGTCCCTACCAAAGTTTTAAATTCATTAATTATTTTTTAAAGGCCCTGAATTCTTTTTAAACGGCCCTTAATAATACAATTACCCTTAAAACCGGTCCCTTCCACGGTTCTTAATTAAGCCGGTCCCTGTCACAGTTTTAATTTCATTAATTCTTTTTAAAAGGCCCTGAATTATTTATTGAGGGCCCTGAAGGATTAAATTTACCTTAAGGCCGATCCCTCTCACAGTTTTAATTCAATAGATTATTTTTAAAAGGCCCTGAATTCTTATTAAACTTCCTTAATAAATCAGTTACTCTTAAAGCCGGTCCCTACCAAAGTTTTAAATTCATTAATTATTTTTTAAAGACCCTGAATTCTTTTTAAACGGCCCTTAATAATACAATTACCCTTAAAGCCGGTCCCTACCACGGTTTTTAATTCATAAATTATTTTTTAAAGGCCCTGGATTCTTTTTAAACGGCCCTTATCAATACAATTCCTCCTAAAGCCGGTCCCTGCCACAGTTTTAATTTCATTAATTCTTTTTAAAAGTCCCTGAATTATTTATTGAGGGCCCTGAAGGATTTAATTTACCTTAAGGCCGATCCCTCTCACAGTTTTAATTCAATTTGATTAGTTTTAAAAGGCCCTGAATTCTTATTAAACTTCCTTAATAAATCAGTTACTCTTAAAGCCGGTCCCTACCAAAGTTTTAAATTCATTAATTATTTTTTAAAGGCCCTGAATTCTTTTTAAACGGCCCTTAATAATACAATTACCCTTAAAGCCGGTCCCTACCACGGTTTTAAATTCATAAATTATTTTTAAAAGGCCCTGAATTCTTATTAAACTCCCTTAATAAATCAGTTACTCTTAAAGCCGGTCCCTACCAAAGTTTTAAATTCATTAATTATTTTTTAAAGGCCCTGAATTCTTTTTAAACGGCCCTTAATAATACAATTACCCTTAAAGCCGGTACCTACCACGGTTTTTAATTCATAATTTATTTTTTAAAGGCCCTGGATTCTTTTTAAACGGCCCTTATCAATACAATTCCTCCAAAAGCCGGTCCCTGTCACAGTTTTAATTTCATTAATTCTTTTTAAAAGGCCCGAATTATTTATTGAGGGCCCTGAAGGATTTAATTTACCTTAAAGCCGATCCCTTTCACAGTTTTAATTCAATTTGATTAGTTTTAAAAGGCCCTGATTTCTTATTAAACTTCCTTAATAAATCAGTTACTCAAAGCCGGTCACTACCAAAGTTTTAAATTCATTAATTATTTTTTAAAGGCCCTGAATTCTTTTTAAACGGCCCTTAATAATACAATTACCCTTAAAGCCGGTCCCTATCACGGTTTTTAATTCATAAATTATTTTTAAAAGGCCCTGAATTCTTATTAAACTCCCTTAATAAATCAGTTACTCTTAAAGCCGGTCCCTACCAAAGTTTTAAATTCATTAATTATTTTTTAAGGGCCCTGGATTCTTTTTAAACGGATCTTATCAATACAATTTCTCTTTAAGCCGGTCCCTGTCACAGTTTTTATTTCATTAATTCTTTTTAAAAGGCCCTGAATTATTTATTGAGGGCCCTGAAGGATTAAATTTACCTTAAGGCCGATCCCTCTCACAGTTTTAATTCAATAGATTATTTTTAAAAGGCCCTGAATTCTTATTAAACTTCCTTAATAAATCAGTTACTCTTAAAGCCAGTCCCTACCAAAGTTTTAAATTCATTAATTATTTTTTAAAGGCCCTGGATTCTTTTTAAACGGCCCTTATCAATACAATTCCTCCTAAAGCCGGTCCCTGTCACAGTTTTAATTTCATTAATTCTTTTTAAAAGGCCCTGAATTATTTATTGAGGGCCCTGAAGGATTTAATTTACCTTAAGGCCGATCCCTCTCACAGTTTAAATTCAATAGATTATTTTTAAAAGGCTCTGAATTCTTATTAAACTTCCTTAATAAATCAGTTACTCTTAAAGCCGGTCCCTACCAAAGTTTTAAATTCATTAATTATTTTTTAAATGCCCTGAATTCTTTTTAAACGGCCCTTAATAATACAATTACCCTTAAAGCCGGTCCTTACCACGGTTTTTAATTCATAAATTATTTTTAAAAGGCCCTGAATTCTTATTAAAATCCCTTAATAAATCAGTTACTCTTAAAACCGGTCCCTACCAAAGTTTTAAATTCATTAATTATTTTTTAAAGGCCCTGAATTCTTTTTAAACGGCCCTTAATAATACAATTACCCTTAAAGCCGGTCCCTACCACGGTTTTTAATTCATAATTTATTTTTTAAAGGCCCTGGATTCTTTTTAAACGGCCCTTATCAATACAATTCCTCCTAAAGCCGGTCCCTGTCACAGTTTTAATTTCATTAATTCTTTTTAAAAAGCCCTGAATTATTTATTGAGGGCCCTGAAGGATTAAATTTACCTTAAGGCCGATCCTTCTCACAGTTTTAATTCAATAGATTATTTTTAAAAGGCCCTGAATTCTTATTAAACTTCCTTAATAAATCAGTTACTCTTAAAGCCGGTCCCTACCAAAGTTTTAAATTCATTAATTATTTTTTAAAGGCCCTGAATTCTTTTTAAACGGCCCTTAATAATACAATTACCCTTAAAACCGGTCCCTACCACGGTTTTTAATTCATAAATTATTTTAAAAAGGCCCTGAATTCTTATTAAACTCCCTTAATAAATCAGTTACTCTTAATGCCGTTCCCTAACAAAGTTTTAAATTCATTAATTATTTTTTAAAGGCCCTGAATTCTTTTTAAACGGCCCTTAATAATACAATTACCCTTAAAGCCGGTCCCTACTACGGTTTTTAATTCATAATTTATTTTTTAAAGGCCCTGGATTCTTTTTAAACGGCCCTTATCAATACAATTCCTCCCAAAGCCGGTCCCTGTCACAGTTTTAATTTCATTAATTCTTTTTAAAAGGCCCTGAATTATTTATTGAGGGCCCTGAAGGATTTAATTTACCTTAAGGCCGATAACTCTCACAGTTTTAATTCAATAGATTATTTTTAAAAGGCCCTGAATTCTTATTAAACTTCCTTAATAAATCAGTTACTCTTAAAGCCGGTCCCTACCAAAGTTTTAAATTCATTAATTATTTTTTAAAGGCCCTGAATTCTTTTTAAACGGCCCTTAATAATACAATTACCCTTAAAGCCGGTCCCTACCACGGTTTTAAATTCATAAATTATTTTTAAAAGGCCCTGAATTCTTATTAAAATCCCTAAATAAATCAGTTACTCTTAAAGCCGGTCCCTACCAAAGTTTTAAATTCATTAATTATTTTCTAAATGCCCTGAATTCTTTTTAAACGGCCCTTAATAATACAATTACCCTTAAAACCGGTCCCTACCACGGTTTTTAATTCATAATTTATTTTTTAAAGGCCCTGAATTCTTTTAAAACGGCCCTTAATAAAACAATTACCCTTAAAGCCGGTCCCTACTACGGTTTTTAATTCATAATTTATTTTTTAAAGGCCCTGGATTCTTTTTAAACGGCCCTTATCAATACAATTCCTCCAAAAGCCGGTCCCTGTCACAGTTTTAATTTCATTAATTCTTTTTAAAAGGCCCTGAATTATTTATTGTGGGCCCTGAAGGATTAAATTTGCCTTAAGGCCCATCCCTCTGACAGTTTTAATTCAATAGATTATTTTTAAAGGCCCTGAATTCTTATTAAACTTCCTTAATAAATCAGTTACTCTTAAAGCCGGTCCCTACCAAAGTTTTAAATTCATTAATTATTTTTTAAAGGCCCTGAATTCTTTTCAAACGGCCCTTTATAATACAATTACCCTTAAAACCGGTCCCTACCACGGTTTTTAATTCATAATTTATTTTTTAAAGGCCCTGGATTTTTTTTAACGGCCCTTATCAATACAATTCCTCCTAAAACCGGTCCCTGTCACAGTTTTAATTTCACTTATTCTTTTTAAAAGGCCCTGAATTATTAATTGAGGGCGCTGAAGGATTTAATTTACCTTAAGGCCGATCCTTCTCACAGTTTAAATTCAATAGATTATTTTTAAAAGGCCCTGAATTCTTATTAAACTTCCTTAATAAATCAGTTACTCTTAAAGCCGGTCCCTACCAAAGTTTTAAATTCATTAAATATTTTTTAAAGGCCCTGAATTCTTTTTAAACGGCCCTTAATAATACAATTACCCTTAAAACCGGTCCCTACCACGGTTTTAAATTCATAAATTATTTTTAAAAGGCCCTGAATTCTTATTAAAATCCCTAAATAAATCAGTTACTCTTAAAGCCGGTCCCTACCAAAGTTTTAAATTCATAATTATTTTCTAAATGCCCTGAATTCTTTTTAAACGGCCCTTAATAATACAATTACCCTTAAGGCCGGTCCCTACCACGGTTTTTAATTCATAATTTATTTTTTAAAGGCCCTGAATTATTTATTGAGGGCCTTGAAGGATTTAATTTACCTTAAGGCCGATCCCTCTCACAGTTTTAATTCAATAGATTATTTTTAAAAGGCCCTGAATTCTTATTAAAATCCCTTAATAAATCAGTTACTCTTAAAGCCGGTCCCTACCAAAGTTTTAAATTCATTAATTATTTTTTAAATGCCCTGAATTCTTTTTAAACGGCCCTTAATAATACAATTACCCTTAAAGCCGGTCCCTACCACGGTTTTTAATTCATAAATTATTTTAAAAGGCCCTGAATTCTTATTAAACTCCCTTAATTAATCAGTTACTCTTAATGCCGGTCCCTACCAAAGTTTTAAATTCATTAATTATTTTTTAAATGCCCTGAATTCTTTTTAAACGGCCCTTAATAATACAATTACCCTTAAAGCCGGTCCCTACCACGGTTTTTAATTCATTAATTATTTTTAAAAGGCCCTGGATTCTTTTCAAACGGCCCTTATCAATACAATTCCTCCTAAAGCCGGTCCCTGTCACAGTTTCAATTTCATTAATTCTTTTTAAAAGGCCCTGAATTATTTATTGAGGGCCCTGAAGGATTAAATTTACCTTAAGGCCGATCCCTCTCACAGTTTTAATTCAATCGATTATTTTTAAAAGGCCCTGAATTCTTATTAAACTTCCTTAATAAATCAGTGACTCTTAAAGCCGGTCACTACCAAAGTTTTCAATTCATTAATTATTTTTTAAAGGCCCTCAATTCTTTTTAAACGGCCCTTAATAATACAATTACCCTTAAAGCCGGTCCCTACCACGGTTTTTAATTCATAAATTATTTTTAAAAGTCCCTGAATTCTTATTAAACTCCCTTAATAAATCAGTTACTCTTAAAGCCGGTCCCTACCAAAGTTTTAAATTCATTAATTATTTTTTATAGGCCCTGAATTCTTTTAAAACGGCCCTTAATAAAACAATTACCCTTAAAGCCGGTCCCTACTACGGTTTTTAATTCATAATTTATTTTTTAAAGGCCCTGGATTCTTTTTAAACGGCCCTTATCAATACAATTCCTCCTAAAGCCGGTCCCTGTCACAGTTTTAATTTCATTAATTCTTTTTAAAAGGCCCTGAATTATTTATTGTGGGCCCTGAAGGATTAAATTTGCCTTAAGGCCCATCCCTCTGACAGTTTTAATTCAATAGATTATTTTTAAAGGCCCTGAATTCTTATTAAACTTCCTTAATAAATCAGTTACTCTTAAAGCCGGTCCCTACCAAAGTTTTAAATTCATTAATTATTTTTTAAAGGCCCTGAATTCTTTTCAAACGGCCCTTTATAATACAATTACCCTTAAAACCGGTCCCTACCACGGTTTTTAATTCATAATTTATTTTTTAAAGGCCCTGGATTTTTTTTAACGGCCCTTATCAATACAATTCCTCCTTAAACCGGTCCCTGTCACAGTTTTAATTTCACTTATTCTTTTTAAAAGGCCCTGAATTATTAATTGAGGGCGCTGAAGGATTTAATTTACCTTAAGGCCGATCCTTCTCACAGTTTAAATTCAATAGATTATTTTTAAAAGGCCCTGAATTCTTATTAAACTTCCTTAATAAATCAGTTACTCTTAAAGCCGGTCCCTACCAAAGTTTTTAATTCATTAATTATTTTTTAAAGGCCCTGAATTCTTTTTAAACGGCCCTTAATAATACAATTACCCTTAAAGCCGGTCCCTACCACGGTTTTTAATTCATAATTTATTTTTTAAAGGCCCTGGATTCTTTTTAAACGGCCCTTATCAATACAATTCCTCCTAAAGCCGGTCCCTGTAACAGTTTTATTTCATTAATTCTTTTTAAAAGGCCCTGAATTATTTATTGAGGGCCCTGAAGGATTTAATTTACCTAAAGGCCGATCCCTCTCACAGTTTTAATTCAATAGATTATTTTTAAAAGGCCCTGAATTCTTATTAAACTTCCTTAATAAATCAGTTACTCTTAAAGCCGGTCCCTACCAAAGTTTTAAATTCATTAATTATTTTTTAAGGGCCCTGAATTCTTTTTAAACGGCCCTTAATAATACAATTACCCTTAAAGCCGGTCCCATCCACGGTTTTTAATTCATAATTTATTTTTTAAAGGCCCTGGATTCTTTTTAAACGGCCCTTATCAATACAATTCCTCCTAAAGCCGGTCCCTGTCACAGTTTTAATTTCATTAATTCTTTTTAAAAGGCCCTGAATTATTTATTCAGGGCCCTGAAGGATTTAATTTACCTTAAGGCTGATCCCTCTCACAGTTTTAATTCAATAGATTATTTTTAAAAGGCCCTGAATTCTTATTAAACTTCCTTAATAAATCAGTAACTCTTAAAGCCGGTCCCTACCAAAGTTTTAAATTCATTAATTATTTTTTAAGGGCCCTGAATTCTTTTTAAACGGCCCTTAATAATACAATTACCCTTAAAGCCGGTCCCTACCACGGTTTTTAATTCATAATTTATTTTTTAAAGGCCCTGGATTCTTTTTAAACGGCCCTTATCAATACAATTCCTCCTAAAGCCGGTCCCTGTCACAGTTTTAATTTCATTAATTCTTTTTAAAAGGCCCTGAATTATTTATTGAGGGCCCTGAAGGATTTAATTTACCTTAAGGCCGATCTCTCTCACAGTTTTAATTCAATAGATTATTTTTAAAAGGCCCTGAATTCTTATTAAACTTCCTTAATAAATCAGTTACTCTTAAAGCCGGTCCATACCAAAGTTTTAAATTCATTAATTATTTTTTAAAGGCCCTGAATTCTTTTTAAACGGCCCTTAATAATACAATTACCCTTAAAGCCGGTCCCTACCACGGTTTTAAATTCATAAAATATTTTTAAAAGGCCCTGAATTCTTATTTAACTCCCTTAATAAATCAGTTACTCTTAAAGCCGGTCCCTACCAAAGTTTTAAATTCATTAATTATTTTTTTAAGGCCCTGAATTCTTTTTTAACGGCCCTTAATAATACAATTACCCTTAAAGCCAGTCCCTACCACGGTTTTTAATTCATAATTTATTTTTTAAAGGCCCTGGATTCTTTTTAAACGGCCCTTATCAATACAATTCCTCCTAAAGCCGGTCCCTGTCACAGTTTTAATTTCATTAATTCTTTTTAAAAGGCCCTGAATTATTTATTGAGGGCCCTGAAGGATTTAATTTACCTTAAGGCCGATCCCTCTCACAGTTTTAATTCAATAGATTATTTTTAAAAGGCCCTGAATTCTTATTAAACTTCCTTAATAAATCAGTGACTCTTAAAGCCGGTCCCTACCAAAGTTTTAAATTCATTAATTATTTTTTAAAGGCCCTGGATTCTTTTTAAACGGCCCTTATCAATACAATTCCTCCTAAAGCCGGTCCCTGTCACAGTTTTAATTTCATAAATTCTTTTTAAAAGGCCCTGAATTATTTATTGAGGGCCCTGAAGGATTTAATTTACCTTAAAGCCGATCCCTCTCACAGTTTAAAATCAATAGATTATTTTTAAAAGGCCCTGAATTCCAGTTAAACTTCCTTAATAAATCAGTTAATCTTAAAGCCGGTCCCTACCAAAGTTTTAAATTCATTAATTATTTTTTAAAGGCCCTGAATTCTTTTTAAACGGCCCTTAATAATACAATTACCCTTAAAGCCGGCCCCTACAACGGTTTTTAATTCATAATTTATTTTTTAAAGGCCCTGAATTCTTTTTAAACGGCCCTTAATAATACAATTACCCTTAAAGCCAGTCTCTACCACGGTTTTAAATTCATAAATTATTTTTAAAAGGCCCTGAATTCTTATTAAACTTCCTTAATAAATCAGTTACTCTTAAAGCCGGTCCCTACCAAAGTTTTAAATTCATTAATTATTTTTTAAAGGCCCTGAATTCTTTTTAAACGGCCCTTAATAATACAATTACCCTTAAAGCCGGTCCCTACCACAGTTTTTAATTCATAATTTATTTTTTAAAGGCCCTGGATTCTTTTTAAACGGCCCTTATCAATACAATTCCTCCTAAAGCCGGTCCCTGTCACAGTTTTAATTTCATTAATTCTTTTTAAAAGGCCCTGAATTATTTATTTAGGGCTTTGAAGGATTTAATTTACCTTAAGGCCGATCCCTCTCACAGTTTAAATTCAATAGATTATTTTTAAAAGGCCCTGAATTCCAGTTAAACTTCCTTAATAAATCAGTTAATCTTAAAGCCGGTCCCTACCAAAGTTTTAAATTCATTAATTATTTTTTAAAGGCCCTGAATTCTTTTTAAACGGCCCTTAATAATACAATTACCCTTAAAGCCGGCCCCTACAACGGTTTTTAATTCATAATTTATTTTTTAAAGGCCCTGGATTCTTTTTAAACGGCCCTTATCAATACAATTCCTCCTAAGGCCGGTCCCTGTCACAGTTTTAATTTCATTAGTTCTTTTTAAAAGGCCCTGAATTATTTATTGAGCGCCCTGAAGGATTTAATTTACCTTAAGGCTGATCCTTCTCACAGTTTTAATTCAATAGATTATTTTTAAAAGGCCCTGAATTCTTATTAAACTTCCTTAATAAATCAGTTACTCTTAAAGCCGGTCCCTACCAAAGTTTTAAATTCATTAATTATTTTTTAAAGGCCCTGAATTCTTTTTAAACGGCCCTTAATAATACAATTACCCTTAAAGCCGGTCCCTACCACGGTTTTAAATTCATAAATTATTTTTAAAAGGCCCTGAATTCTTATTAAACTCCCTTAATAAATCAGTTACTCTTAAAGCCGGTCCCTACCAAAGTTTTAAATTCATTAATTATTTTTTAAAGGCCCTGAATTCGTTTTTAACGGCCCTTAATAATACAATTACCCTTAAAGCCAGTCCCTACCACGGTTTTTAATTCATAATTTATTTTTTAAAGGCCCTGGATTCTTTTTAAACGGCCCTTATCAATACAATTCCTCCTAAAGCCGGTCCCTGTCACAGTTTTAATTTCATTAATTCTTTTTAAAAGGCCCTGAATTATTTATTGAGGGCCCTGAAGGATTTAATTTACCTTAAGGCCGATCCCTCTCACAGTTTTAATTCAATAGATTATTTTTAAAAGGCCCTGAATTCTTATTAAACTTCCTTAATAAATCAGTGACTCTTAAAGCCGGTCCCTACCAAAGTTTTAAATTCATTAATTATTTTTCAAAGGCCCTGGATTCTTTTTAAACGGACCTTATCAATACAATTCCTCCTTAAGCCGGTCCCTGTCACAGTTTTAATTTCATTTATTCTTTTTAAAAGGCCCTGAATTATTTATTGAGGGCCCTGAAGGATTTAATTTACCTTAAAGCCGATACCTCTCACAGTTTAAAATCAATAGATTATTTTTAAAAGGCCCTGAATTCTTATTAAACTTCCTTAATAAATCAGTTACTCTTAAAGCCGGTCCCTACCAAAGTTTTAAATTCATTAATTATTTTTTAAAGGCCCTGAATTCTTTTTAAACGGCCCTTAATAATACAATTACCCTTTAAGCCAGTCCCTACCACGGTTTTTAATTCATAATTTATTTTTTAAAGGCCCTGGATTCTTTTTAAACGGCCCTTATCAATACAATTCCTCCTAAAGCTGGTCCCTGTCACAGTTTTAATTTCATTAATTCTTTTTTAAAGGCCCTGAATTATTTATTGAGGGCCCTGAAGGATTTAATTTACCTCAAGGCCGATCCCTCTCACAGTTTTAATTCAATAGATTATTTTTGAACGGCCCTGAATTCTTATTAAACTTCCTTAATAAATCAGTTACTCTTAAAGCCGGTCCCTACCAAAGTTTTAAATTCATTAATTATTTTTTAAAGGCCCTGAATTCTTTTTAAACGGCCCTATATAATACAATTACCCTTAAAGCCGGTCCCTACCATGGTTTTTAATTCATAATTTATTTTTTAAAGGCCCTGGATTCTTTTTTAACGGCCTTTATCAATACAATTCCTCCTAAAGCCGGTCCCTGTCACAGTTTTAATTTCATTAATTCTTTTTAAAAGGCCCTGAATTATTTATTGAGGGCCCTGAAAGATTTACTTAACCTTAAGGCCGATCCCTCTCACAGTTTTAATTCAATAGATTATTTTTAAAAGGCCCTGAATTTTTATTAAACTTCCTTAATAAATCAGTTACTCTTAAAGCAGGTCCCTACCAAAGTTTTAAATTCATTAATTATTTTTTATAGGCCCTGAATTCTTTTTAAACGGCCCTTAATAATACAATTACCCTTAAAGCCGGTCCCTACAACGGTTTTTAATTCATAATTTATTTTTTAAAGGCCCTGGATTCTTTTTAAACGGCCCTTATCAATACAATTCCTCCTAAAGCCGGTCCCTGTCACAGTTTTAATTTCATTAATTCTTTTTAAAAGGCCCTGAATTATTTATTGAGCGCAATGAAGGATTTAATTTACCTTAAGGCCGATCCCTCTCACAGTTTAAATTCAATAGATTATTTTTAAAAGGCCCTGAATTCTTATTAAACTTCCTTAATTAATCAGTTACTATTAAAGCCGGTCCCTACCAAAGTTTTAAATTCATTAATTATTTTTTAAAGGCCCTGAATTCTTTTTAAACGGCCCTTAATAATACAATTACCCTTAAAGCCGGTCCCTACCACGGTTTTAAATTCATAAATTATTTTTAAAAGGCCCTGAATTCTTATTAAACTCCCTTAATAAATCAGTTACTCTTAAAGCCGGTCCCTACCAAAGTTTTAAATTCATTAATTATTTTTTAAAGGCCCTGAATTCTTTTTAAACGGCCCTTAATAATACAATTACCCTTAAAGCCAGTCCCTACCACGGTTTTTAATTCATAATTTATTTTTTAAAGGCCCTGGATTCTTTTTAAACGGCCCTTATCAATACAATTCCTCCTAAAGCCGGTCCCTGTCACAGTTTTAATTTCATTAATTCTTTTTAAAAGGCCCTGAATTATTTATTGAGGGCCCTGAAGGATTTAATTTACCTAAAGGCCGATCCCTCTCACAGTTTTAATTCAATAGATTATTTTTAAAAGGCCCTGAATTCTTATTAAACTTCCTTAATAAATCAGTGACTCTTAAAGCCGGTCCCTACCAAAGTTTTAAATTCATTAATTATTTTTTAAAGGCCCTGGATTCTTTTAAAACGGCCCTTATCAATACAATTCCTCCTAAAGCCGGTCCCTGTCACAGTTTTAATTTCATTAATTCTTTTTAAAAGGCCCTGAATTATTTATTGAGGGCCCTGAAGGATTTAATTTACCTAAAGGCCGATCCCTCTCACAGTTTTAATTCAATAGATTATTTTTAAAAGGCCCTGAATTCTTATTAAACTTCCCTAATAAATCAGTTACTCTTAAAGCCGGTCCCTACCAAAGTTTTAAATTCATTAATTATTTTTTAAAGGCCCTGAATTCTTTTTAAACGGCCCTTAATAATACAATTACCCTTAAAGCCGGTCTCTACCACGGTTTTCATTCATAATTTATTTTTTAAAGGCCCTGGATTCTTTTTAAACGGCCCTTATCAATACAATTCCTCCTAAAGCTGGTCCCTGTCACAGTTTTAATTTCATTAATTCTTTTTAAAAGGCCCAGAATTATTTATTGAGGGCCCTGAAGGATTTAATTTACCTTAAGGCCGATCCCTCTCACAGTTTTAATTCAATAGATTATTTTTAAAAGGCCCTGAATTCTTATTAAACTTCCTTAATAAATCAGTTACTCTTAAAGCCGGTCCCTACCAAAGTTTTAAATTCATTAATTATTTTTTAAAGGCCCTGAATTCTTTTTAAACGGCCCTTAATAATACAATTACCCTTAAAACCGGTCCCTACCACGGTTTTTAATTCAAAATTTATTTTTTAAAGGCCCTGGATTCTTTTTAAACGGCCCTTATCAATACAATTCCTCCTAAAGCCGGTCCCTGTCACAGTTTTAATTTCATTAATTCTTTTTAAAAGGCCCTGAATTATTTATTGAGGGCCCTGAAGGATTTAATTTACCTTAAGGCCGATCCCTCTCACAGTTTTAATTCAATAGATTATTTTTAAAGGGCCCTGAATTCTTATTAAACTTCCTTAATAAATCAGTGACTCTTAAAGCCGGTCCCTACCAAAGTTTTAAATTCATTAATTATTTTTTAAAGGCCCTGGATTCTTTTTAAACGGCCCTTATCAATACAATTCCTCCTAAAGCCGGTCCCTGTCACAGTTTTAATTTCATTAATTCTTTTTAAAAGGCCCTGAATTATTTATTGAGGGCCCTGAAGGATTTAATTTACCTTAAGGCCGATCCCTCTCACAGTTTTAATTCAATAGATTATTTTTAAAGGGCCCTGAATTCTTATTAAACTTCCTTAATAAATCAGTGACTCTTAAAGCCGGTCCCTACCAAAGTTTTAAATTCATTAATTATTTTTTAAAGGCCCTGGATTCTTTTTAAACGGCCCTTATCAATACAATTCCTCCTAAAGCTGGTCCCTGTCACAGTTTTTATTTCATTAATTCTTTTTAAAAGGCCCTGAATTATTTATTGAGGGCCCTGAAGGATTTAATTTACCTAAAGGCCGCTCCCTCTCACAGTTTTAATTCAATAGATTATTTTTGAAAGGCCCTGAATTCTTATTAAACTTCCTTAATAAATCAGTTACTCTTAAAGCCGGTCCCTACCAAAGTTTTAAATTCATTAATTATTTTTTAAAGGCCCTGAATTCTTTTTAAACGGCCCTATATAATACAAT
This sequence comes from Glyphotaelius pellucidus, assembly GCA_936435175.1. NCBI lineage: Eukaryota > Metazoa > Arthropoda > Insecta > Trichoptera > Limnephilidae > Glyphotaelius > Glyphotaelius pellucidus. The sequence goes on from OW386558.1 coordinate 12,560,027, forward strand.
TACCCTTAAAGCCGGTCCCTACCACGGTTTTTAATATAAAATTTATTTTTTAAAGGCCCTGGATTCTTTTTAAACGGCCCTTATCAATACAATTCCTCCTAAAGCCGGTCCCTGTCACAGTTTTAATTTCATTAATTCTTTTTAAAAGGCCCTGAATTATTTATTGAGGGCCCTGAAGGATTTAATTTACCTTAAGGCCGATCCCTCTCACAGTTTTAATTCAATAGATTATTTTTAAAAGGCCCTGAATTTTTATTAAACTTCCTTAATAAATCAGTTACTCTTAAAGCCGGTCCCTACCAAAGTTTTAAATTCATTAATTATTTTTTAAAGGCCCTGAATTCTTTTTAAACGGCCCTTAATATTACAATTACCCTTAAAGCCGGTCCCTACCACGGTTTTAAATTCATAAATTATTTTTAAAAGGCCCTGAATTCTTATTAAACTCCCTTAATAAATCAGTTACTCTTAAAGCCGGTCCTTACCAAAGTTTTAAATTCATTAATTATTTTTTAAAGGCCCTGAATTCTTTTTAAACGGCCCTTAATAATACAATTACCCTTAAAGCCGGTCCCTACCACGGTTTTAAATTCATAATTTATTTTTTAAAGGCCCTGGATTCTTTTTAAACGGCCCTTATCAATACAATTCCTCCTAAAGCCGGTCGCTGTCACAGTTTTAATTTCTTTAATTCTTTTTAAAAGGCCCTGAATTATTTATTGAGGGCCCAGAAGGATTTAATTTACCTTAAGGCCGATCCCTCTCACAGTGTTAATGCAATAGATTATTTTTAAAAGGCCCTGAATTCTTATTAAACTTCCTTAATAAATCAGTTACTCTCAAGCCGGTCCCTACCAAAGTTTTAAATTCATTTATTATTTTTTAAAGGCCCTGAATTCTTTTTAAACGGCCCTTAATAATACGATTACCCTTAAAGCCGGTCCCTACCACGGTTTTTAATTCATAATTTATTTTTTAAAGGCCCTGTATTTTTTTTAAACGGCCCTTATCAATACAATTCCTCCTAAAGCCGGTCCCTGTCACAGTTTTATTTTCATTAATTCTTTTTAAAAGGCCCTGAATTATTTATTGAGGGCCCTGAAGGATTTAATTTACCTTAAGGCCGATCCCTCTCACACTTTTAATTCAATAGATTATTTTTAAAAGGCCCTGAATTCTTATTAAACTTCCTTAATAAATCAGTTACTCTTAAAGCCGGTCCCTACCAAAGTTTTAAATCCATTATTTATTTTTTAAAGGCCCTGCATTATTTTTAAACGGCCCTTTATAATACAATTACCCTTAAAGCCGGTCCCTACCACGGTTTTTAATTCATAATTCATTTTTTAAAGGCCCTGGATCATTTTTAAACGGCCCTTATCAATACAATTCCTCCTAAAGCCGGTCCCTGTCACAGTTTTAATTTCATTAATTCTTTTTAAAAGGCCCTGAATTATTTATTGAGGGCCCTGAAGGATTTAATTTATCTTAAGGCCGATCCCTCTCACAGTTTTAATTCAATAGATTATTTTTAAAAGGCCCTGAATTCCAGTTAAACTTCCTTAATAAATCAGTTACTCTTAAAGCTGGTCCCTACCAAAGTTTTAAATTCATTAATTATTTTTTTAAGGCCCTGAATTCTTTTTAAACGGCCCTTAATAATACAATTACCCTTAAAACCGGTCCCTACCACGGTTTTAAATTCATAAATTCTTTTTAAAAGGCCCTGAATTATTTATTGAGGGCCCTGAAGGATTAAATTTATCTTAAGGCCGATCCCTCTCACAGTTTTAATTCAATAGATTATTTTTAAAAGGCCCTGAATTCCAGTTAAACTTCCTTAATAAATCAGTTACTCTTAAAGCTGGTCCCTACCAAAGTTTTAAATTCATTAATTATTTTTTAAAGGCCCTGAATTCTTTTTAAACGGCCCTAAATAATACAATTACCCTTAAAGCCGGTCCCTACAACGGTTTTTAATTCATAATTTATTTTTTAAAGGCCCTGGATTCTTTTTAAACGGCCCTTATCAATACAATTCCTCCTAAAGCCGGTCCCTGTCACAGTTTTAATTTCATTAATTCTTTTTTAAAGGCCCTGAATTATTTATTGAGGGCCCTGAAGGATTTAATTTACCTTAAGACCGATCCCTCTCACAGTTTTAATTCAATAGATTTTTTTTAAAAGGCCCTGAATTCTTATTAAACTTCCTTAATAAATCAGTTACTCTTAAAGCCGGTCCCTACCAAAGTTTTAAATTCATTAATTATTTTTTAAAGGCCCTGAATTCTTTTTAAACGGCCCTTAATATTACAATTACCCTTAAAGCCGGTCCCTACCACGGTTTGAAATTCATAAATTATTTTTAAAAGGCCCTGAATTCTTATTAAACTCCCTTAATAAATCAGTTACTCTTAAAGCCGGTCCCTACCAAAGTTTTAAATTCATTAATTATTTTTTAAAGGCCCTGAATTCTTAATAAACTTCCTTAATAAATCAGTTACTCTTAAAGCCGGTCCCTACCAAAGTTTTAAATTCATTAATTATTTTTTAAAGGCCCTGAATTCTTTTTAAACGGCCCTTAATAATACAATTACCCTTAAAGCCGGTCCCTACCACGGTTTTAAATTCATAAATTATTTTTAAAAGGCCCTGAATTCTTATTAAACTCCCTTAATAAATCAGTTACTCTTAAAGCCGGTCCCTACCAAAGTTTTAAATTCATTAATTATTTTTTAAAGGCCCTGAATTCTTTTTAAACGGCATTTAAGAATACAATTACCCTTAAAGCCGGTCCCTACCACGGTTTTTAATTCATAATTTATTTTTTAAAGGCCCTGGATTCTTTTTAAACGGCCCTTTATAATACAATTACCCTTAAAGCCAGTCTCAACCACGGTTTTAAATTCATAAATTATTTTTAAAAGGCCCTGAATTCTTTTTAAACTTCCTTAATAAATCAGTTACTCTTAAAGCCGGTCCTTACCAAAGTTTTAAATTCATTAATTATTTTTTAAAGGCCCTGAATTCTTTTTAAACGGCCCTTAATAATACAATTACCCTTAAAGCCGGTCCCTACCACAGTTTTTAATTCATAATTTATTTTTTAAAGGCCCTGGATTCTTTTTAAACGGCCCTTATCAATACAATTCCTCCTAAAGCCGGTCCCTGTCACAGTTTTAATTTCATTAATTCTTTTTAAAAGGCCCTGAATTATTTATTGAGGGCCCTGAAGGATTTAATTTACCTTAAGGCCGATCCCTCTCACAGTTTTAATTCAATAGATTATTTTTAAAAGGCCCTGAATTCTTATTAAACTTCCTTAATAAATCAGTGACTCTTAAAGCCGGTCCCTACCAAAGTTTTAAATTCATTAATTATTTTTTAAAGGCCCTGGATTCTTTTTAAACGGCCCTTATCAATACAATTCCTCCTTAAGCCGGTCCCTGTCACAGTTTTAATTTCATTTATTCTTTTTAAAAGGCCCTGAATTATTTATTGAGGGCCCTGAAGGATTTAATTTACCTTAAAGCCGATACCTCTCACAGTTTAAAATCAATAGATTATTTTTAAAAGGCCCTGAATTCTTATTAAACTTCCTTAATAAATCAGTTACTCTTAAAGCCGGTCCCTACCAAAGTTTTAAATTCATTAATTATTTTTTAAAGGCCCTGATTTCTTTTTAAACGGCCCTTAATAATACAATTACCCTTTAAGCCAGTCCCTACCACGGTTTTTAATTCATAATTTATTTTTTAAAGGCCCTGGATTCTTTTTAAACGGCCCTTATCAATACAATTCCTCCTAAAGCTGGTCCCTGTCACAGTTTTAATTTCATTAATTCTTTTTTAAAGGCCCTGAATTATTTATTGAGGTCCCTGAAGGATTTAATTTACCTTAAGGCCGATCCCTCTCACAGTTTTAATTCAATAGATTATTTTTGAAAGGCCCTGAATTCTTATTAAACTTCCTTAATAAATCAGTTACTCTTAAAGCCGGTCCCTACCAAAGTTTTAAATTCATTAATTATTTTTTAAAGGCCCTGAATTCTTTTTAAACGGCCCTATATAATACAATTACCCTTAAAGCCGGTCCCTACCACGGTTTTTAATTCATAATTTATTTTTTAAAGGCCCTGGATTCTTTTTAAACGGCCCTTATCAATACAATTCCTCCTAAAGCCGGTCCCTGTCCAGTTTTAATTTCATTAATTCTTTTTAAAAGGCCCTGAATTATTTATTGAGGGCCCTGAAAGATTTAATTTACCTTAAGGCCGATTCCTCTCACAGTTTTAATTCAAAAGATTATTTTTAAAAGGCCCTGAATTTTTATTAAACTTCCTTAATAAATCAGTTACTCTTAAAGCCGGTCCCTACAAAAGTTTTAAATTCATTAATTATTTTTTATAGGCCCTGAATTCTTTTTAAACGGCCCTAAATAATACAATTACCCTTAAAGCCGGTCCCTTCAACGGTTTTTAATTCATAATTTATTTTTTAAAGGCCCTGGATTCTTTTTAAACGGCCCTTATCAATACAATTCCTCCTAAGGCCGGTCCCTGTCACAGTTTTAATTTCATTAATTCTTTTTAAAAGGCCCTGAATTATTTATTGAGCGCAATGAAGGATTTAATTTACCTTAAGGCCGATCCTTCTCACAGTTTTAATTCAATAGATTATTTTTAAAAGGCCCTGAATTCTTATTAAACTTCCTTAATTAATCAGTTACTATTAAAGCCGGTCCCTACCAAAGTTTTAAATTCATTAATAATTTTTGAAAGGCCCTGAATTCTTTTTAAACGGCCCTTAATAATACAATTACCCTTAAAGCCGGTCCCTACCACGGTTTTAAATTCATAAATTATTTTTAAAAGGCCCTGAATTCTTATTAAACTCCCTTAATAAATCAGTTACTCTTAAAGCCGGTCCCTACCAAAGTTTTAAATTCATTAATTATTTTTTAAAGGCCCTGAATTCTTTTTTAACGGCCCTTAATAATACAATTACCCTTAAAGCCAGTCCCTACCACGGTTTTTAATTCATAATTTATTTTTTAAAGGCCCTGGATTCTTTTTAAACGGCCCTTATCAATACAATTCCTCCTAAAGCCGGTCCCTGTCACAGTTTTAATTTCATTAATTCTTTTTAAAAGGCCCTGAATTATTTATTGAGGGCCCTGAAGGATTTAATTTACCTAAAGGCCGATCCCTCTCACAGTTTTAATTCAATAGATTATTTTTAAAAGGCCCTGAATTCTTATTAAACTTCCTTAATAAATCAGTGACTCTTAAAGCCGGTCCCTACCAAAGTTTTAAATTCATTAATTATTTTTTAAAGGCCCTGGATTCTTTTTAAACGGCCCTTATCAAAACAATTCCCCCTAAAGCCGGTCCCTGTCACAGTTTTAATTTCATTAATTCTTTTTAAAAGGCCCTGAATTATTTATTGAGGGCCCTGAAGGATTTAATTTACCTAAAGGCCGATCCCTCTCACAGTTTTAATTCAATAGATTATTTTTAAAAGGCCCTGAATTCTTATTAAACTTCCCTTATAAATCAGTTACTCTTAAAGCCGGTCCCTACCAAAGTTTTAAATTCATTAATTATTTTTTAAAGTCCCTGAATTCTTTTTAAACGGCCCTATATAATACAATTACCCTTAAAACCGGTCCCTACCACGGTTTTTAATTCATAATTTATTTTTTAAAGGCCCTGGATTCTTTTTAAACGGCCCTTATCAATACAATTCCTCCTAAAGCCGGTCCCTGTCACAGTTTTAATTTCATTAATTCTTTTTAAAAGGCCCTGAATTATTTATTGAGGGCCCTGAAAGATTTAATTTACCTTAAGGCCGATCTTTCTCACAGTTTTAATTCAATAGATTATTTTTAAAAGGCCCTGAATTTTTATTAAACTTCCTTAATAAATCAGTTACTCTTAAAGCCGGTCCCTACCAAAGTTTTAAATTCATTAATTATTTTTTAAAGGCCCTGAATTCTTTTTTAACGGCCCTTAATAATACAATTACCCTTAAAGCCGGTCCCTACCACGGTTTTAAATTCATAAATTTTTTTTAAAAGGCCCTGAATTCTTATTAAACTTCCTTAAAAAATCAGTTACTCTTAAAGCCGGTCCCTAACAAAGTTTTAAATTCATTTATTATTTTTTAAAGGCCCTGAATTCTTTTTAAACGGCCCTTAATAATACAATTACCCTTAGAGCCGGTCCCTACCACGGTTTTAAATTCATAATTTATTTTTTAAAGGCCCTGGATTCTTTTTAAACGGCCCTTATCAATACAATTCCTCCTAAAGCCGGTCCCTGTCACAGTTTTAATTTCTTTAATTCTTTTTAAAAGGCCCTGAATTATTTATTGAGGGCCCAGAAGGATTTAATTTACCTTAAGGCCGATCCCTCTCACAGTTTGAATGCAATAGATTATTTTTAAAAGGCCCTGAATTCTTATTAAACTCCCTTAATAAATCAGTTACTCTTAAAGCCGGTCCCTACCAAAGTTTTAAATTCATTAATTATTTTTTAAAGGCCCTGAATTCTTTTTAAACGGCCCTTAATAATACAATTACCCTTAGAGCTGGTCCCTACCACGGTTTTAAATTCATAATTTATTTTTTAAAGGCCCTGGATTCTTTTTAAACGGCCCTAATCAATACAATTCCTCCTAAAGCCGGTCCCTGTCACAGTTTTAATTTCTTTAATTCTTTTTAAAAGGCCCTGAATTATTTATTGAGGGCCCAGAAGGATTTAATTTACCTTAAGGCCGATCCCTCTCACAGTTTTAATTCAATAGATTATTTTTGAAAGGCCCTGAATTCTTATTAAACTTCCTTAATAAATCAGTTACTCTTAAAGCCGGTCCCTACCAAAGTTTTAAATTCATGAATTATTTTTTAAAGGCCCTGAATTCTTTTAAAACGGCCCTTAATAATACAATTACCCTTAAAACCGGTCCCTACCACGGTTTTTAATTCATAATTTATTTTTTAAAGGCCCTGGATTCTTTTTAAACGGCCCTTATCAATACAATTCCTCCTAAAGCCGGTCCCTGTCACAGTTTTAATTTCATTTATTCTTTTTAAAAGGCCCTGAATTATTTATTGAGGGCCCTGAAGGATTTAATTTACCTTAAAGCCGATCCCTCTCACAGTTTTAATTCAATAGATTATTTTTAAAAGGCCCTGAATTCTTATTAAACTTCCTTAATAAATCAGTTACTCTTAAAGCCGGTCCCTACCAAAGTTTTAAATTCATTAATTATTTTTTAAAGGCCCTGAATTCTTTTAAAACGGCCCTTAATAATACAATTACCCTTAAAGCCGGTCCTTACCACGGTTTTTAATTCATAATTTATTTTTTAAAGGCCCTGGATTCTTTTTAAACGGCCCTTATCAATACAATTCCTCCTAAAGCCGGTCCCTGTCACAGTTTTAATTTCATTAATTCTTTTTAAAAGGCCCTGAATTATTTATTGAGGGCCCTGAAGGATTTAATTTACCTTAAGGCCGATCCCTCTCACAGTTTTAATTCAATAGATTATTTTTAAAAGGCCCTGAATTCTTATTAAACTTCCTTAATAAATCAGTTACTCTTAAAACCGGTCCCTACCAAAGTTTTAAATTCATTAATTATTTTTTACAGGCCCTGAATTCTTTTTAAACGGCCCTTAATAATACAATTACCCTTAAAACCGGTCCCTACCACGGTTTTTAATTCATAATTTATTTTTTAAAGGCCCTGGATTCTTTTTAAACGGCCCTTATCAATACAAGTCCTCCTAAAGCCGGTCCCTGTCACAGTTTTAATTTCATTAATTCTTTTTAAAAGGCCCTGAATTATTTATTGAGGGCCCTGAAGGATTTAATTTACCTTAAAGCCGATCCCTCTCACAGTTTTAATTCAATAGATTATTTTTAAAAGGCCCTGAATTCTTATTAAACTTCCTTAATAAATCAGTTACTCTTAAAGCCGGTCCCTACCAAAGTTTTAAATTCATTAATTATTTTTTAAAGGCCCTGAATTCTTTTTAAACGGCCCTTAATATTACAATTACCCTTAAAGCCGGTCCCTACCACGGTTTTAAATTCATAAATTATTTTTAAAAGGCCCTGAATTCTTATTAAACTCCCTTAATAAATCAGTTACTCTTAAAGCCGGTCCCTACCAAAGTTTTAAATTCATTAATTCTTTTTTAAAAGCCCTGAATTCTTAATAAACTTCCTTAATAAATCAGTTACTCTTAAAGCCGGTCCCTACCAAAGTTTTAAATTCATTAATAATTTTTTAAAGGCCCTGAATTCTTTTTAAACGGCCCTTAATAATACAATTACCCTTGAAGCCGGTCCCTACCACGGTTTTAAATTCATAAATTATTTTTAAAAGGCCCTGAATTCTTATTAAACTCCCTTAATAAATCAGTTACTCTTAAAGCCGGTCCTTACCAAAGTTTTAAATTCATTAATTATTTTTTAAAGGCCCTGAATTCTTTTTAAACGGCCCTTAATAATACAATTACCCTTAAAGCCGGTCCCTACCACGGTTTTTTATTCATAATTTATTTTTTAAAGGCCCTGGATTCTTTTTAAACGGCCCTTAATAATACAATTACCCTTAAAGCCGGTCCCTACCACGGTTTAAAATTCATAAATTATTTTTAAAAGGCCCTGAATTCTTATTAAACTTCCTTAATAAATCAGTTACTCTTAAAGCCGGTCCCTACCAAAGTTTTAAATTCATTAATTATTTTTTAAAGGCCCTGAATTCTTTTAAAACGGCCCTTAATAATACAATTACCCTTAAAACCGGTCCCTACCACGGTTTTTAATTCATTATTTATTTTTTAAAGGCCCTGGATTCTTTTTAAACGGCCCTTATCAATACAATTTCTCCTAAAGCCGGTCCCTGTCACAGTTTTAATTTCATATATTCTTTTTAAAAGGCCCTGAATTATTTATTGAGGGCCCTGAAGGATTTAATTTACCTTAAGGCCGATCCCTCTCACAGTTTTAATTCAATAGATTATTTTTAAAAGGCCCTGAATTCTTATTAAACTCCCTTAATTAATCAGTTACTCTTAAAGCCGGTCCGTACCAAAGTTTTTAATTCATTAATTATTTTTTAAAGGCCCTGAATTCTTAATAAACTTCCTTAATAAATTAGTTACTCTTAAAGCCGGTCCCTACCAAAGTTTTAAATTCATTAATTATTTTTTAAAGGCCCTGAATTCTTTTTAAACGGCCCTAAATAATACAATTACCCTTAAAGCCTGTCCCTTCCACGGTTTTAAATTCATAAATTATTTTAAAAGGCCCTGAATTCTTATTAAACTTCCTTAATAAATCAGTTACTCTTAAAGCCGGTCCCTACCAAAGTTTTAAATTCATTAATTATTTTTTAAAGGCCCTGAATTCTTTTTAAACGGCCCTTAATAATACAATAACCCTTGAAGCCGGTCCCTACCACGGTTTTTAATTCATTATTTATTTTTTAAAGGCCCTGGATTCTTTTTAAACGGCCCTTATCAATACAATTCCTCCTAAAGCCGGTCCCTGTCACAGTTTTTATTACATTAATTCTTTTTAAAAGGCCCTGAATTATTTATTGAGGGCTATGAAGGATTTAATTTACCTTAAGGCCGATCTCTCTCACAGTTTTAATTCAATAGATTCTTTTTAAAAGGCCCTGAATTCTTATTAAACTTCCTTAATAAATCAGTTACTCTTAAAGCCGGTCCCTACCAAAGTTTTAAATTCATTAATTATTTTTTAAAGTCCCTGAATTCTTTTTAAACGGCCCTATATAATACAATTACCCTTAAAACCGGTCCCTACCACGGTTTTTAATTCATAATTTATTTTTTAAAGGCCCTGGATTCTTTTTAAACGGCCCTTATCAATACAATTCCTCCTAAAGCCGGTCCCTGTCACAGTTTTAATTTCATTAATTCTTTTTAAAAGGCCCTAAATTATTTATTGAGGGCCCTGAAAGATTTAATTTACCTTAAGGCCGATCTTTCTCACAGTTTTAATTCAATAGATTATTTTTAAAAGGCCCTGAATTTTTATTAAACTTCCTTAATAAATCAGTTACTCTTAAAGCCGGTCCCTACCAAAGTTTTAAATTCATTAATTATTTTTTAAAGGCCCTGAATTTTTTTTTAACGGCCCTTAATAATACAATAACCCTTAAAGCTGGTCCCTACCACGGTTTTAAATTCATAAATTTTTTTTAAAAGGCCCTGAATTCTTATTAAACTTCCTTAAAAAATCAGTTACTCTTAAAGCCGGTCCCTACCAAAGTTTTAAATTCATTTATTATTTTTTAAAGGCCCTGAATTCTTTTTAAACGGCCCTTAATAATACAATTACCCTTAGAGCCGGTCCCTACCACGGTTTTAAATTCATAATTTTTTTTTTAAAGGCCCTGGATTCTTTTTAAACGGCCCTTATCAATACAATTCCTCCTAAAGCCGGTCCCTGTCACAGTTTTAATTTCTTTAATTCTTTTTGAAAGGCCCTGAATTATTTATTGAGGGCCCAGAAGGATTTAATTTACCTTAAGGCCGATCCCTCTCACAGTTTGAATGCAATAGATTATTTTTAAAAGGCCCTGAATTCTTATTAAACTCCCTTAATAAATCAGTTACTCTTAAAGCCGGTCCCTACCAAAGTTTTAAATTCATTAATTATTTTTTAAAGGCCCTGAATTCTTTTTAAACGGCCCTTAATAATACAATTACCCTTAGAGCTGGTCCCTACCACGGTTTTAAATTCATAATTTATTTTTTAAAGGCCCTGGATTCTTTTTAAACGGCCCTTATCAATACAATTCCTCCTAAAGCCGGTCCCTGTCACAGTTTTAATTTCTTTAATTCTTTTTAAAAGGCCCTGAATTATTTATTGAGGGCCCAGAAGGATTTAATTTACCTTAAGGCCGATCCCTCTCACAGTTTGAATGCAATAGATTATTTTTAAAAGGCCCTGAATTCTTATTAAACTCCCTTAATAAATCAGTTACTCTTAAAGCCGGTCCCTACCAAAGTTTTAAATTCATTAATTATTTTTTAAATGCCCTGAATTCTTTTTAAACGGCCCTTAATAATACAATTACCCTAAAAGCCGGTCCCTACCACGGTTTTAAATTCATAAATTCTTTTTAAAAGGCCCTGAATTATTTATTGAGGGGCCCTGAAGGATTTAATTTACCTTAAGGCCGATCCCTCTCACAGTTTTAATTCAATAGATTATTTTTAAAAGGCCCTGAATTCTTATTAAACGTCCTTAATAAATCAGTTACTCTTAAAGCCGGTCCCTACCAAAGTTTTAAATTCATTAATTATTTTTTAAAGGCCCTGAATTCTTTTTAAACGGCCCTTAATAATACAATTACCCTTAAAGCCGGTCCCTACCATGGTTTTTAATTCATAAATTATTTTTAAAAGGCCCTGAATTCTTATTAAACTCCCTTAATAAATCAGTTACTCTTAAAGCCGGTCCCTACCAAAGTTTGAAATTCATTAATTATTTTTTAAAGGCCCTGAATTCTTTTTAAACGGCCCTTAATAATACAATTACCCTTAAAGCCGGTCCCTACCACGGTTTTTAATTCATAATTTATTTTTTAAAGGCCCTGGATTCTTTTTAAACGGCCCTTATCAATACAATTCCTCCTAAAGCCGGTCCCTGTCACAGTTTTAATTTCATTAATTCTTTTTAAAAGGCCCTGAATTATTTATTGAGGGCCCTGAAGGATTTAATTTACCTTAAAGCCGATCCCTCTCACAGTTTAAATTCAATAGATTATTTTTAAAAAGCATTGAATTCTTATTTAACTTCCTTAATAAATCAGTTACTCTTAAAGCCGGTCCCTACCAAAGTTTTAAATTCATTAATTATTTTTTAAAGGCCCTGAATTCTTTTTAAACGGCCCTTAATAATACAATTACCCTTAAAGCCGGCGGTACCACGGTTTTAAATTCATAATTCATTTTTTAAAAGCCCTGGATTCTTTTTAAACGGCCCTTATCAATACAATTCCTCCTAAAGCCGGTCCCTGTCACAGTTTTAATTTCATTAATTCTTTTTAAAAGGCCCTGAATTATTTATTGAGGGCCCAGAAGGATTTAATTTACCTTAAGGCCGATCCCTCTCACAGTTTGAATGCAATAGATTATTTTTAAAAGGCCCTGAATTCTTATTAAACTTCCTTAATAAATCAGTTACTCTTAAAGCCGGTCCCTACCAAAGTTTTAAATTCATTAATTATTTTTTAAAGGCCCTGAATTCTTTTTAAACGGCCCTTAATAATACAATTACCCTTAAAGCCGGTCCCTGTCACGGTTTTAAATTCATAAATTCTTTTTAAAAGGCCCTGAATTATTTATTGAGGGCCCTGAAGGATTTAATTTACCTTAATGCCGATCCTTCTCACAGTTTTAATTCAATAGATTATTTTTAAAAGGCCCTGAATTCTTATTAAACTTCCTTAATAAATCAGTTACTCTTAAAGCCGGTCCCTACCAAAGTTTTAAATTCATTAATTATTTTTTAAAGGCCCTGAATTCTTATTAAACTCCCTTAATAAATCAGTTACTCTTAAAGCCGGTCCCTACCAAAGTTTTAAATTCATTAATTATTTTTTAAAGGCCCTGAATTCTTTTTAAACGGCCCTTAATATTACAATTTCCCTTAAAGCCGGTCCCTACCACGGTTTAAAATTCATAAATTATTTTTAAAAGGCCCTGAATTCTTATTAAACTCCCTTAATTAATCAGTTACTCTTAAAGCCGGTCCGTACCAAAGTTTTAAATTCATTAATTATTTTTTAAAGGCCCTGAATTCTTAATAAACTTCCTTAATAAATTAGTTACTCTTAAAGCCGGTCCCTACCAAAGTTTTAAATTCATTAATTATTTTTTAAAGGCCCTGAATTCTTTTTAAACGGCCCTAAATAATACAATTACCCTTAAAGCCTGTCCCTACCACGGTTTTAAATTCATAAATTATTTTAAAAGGCCCTGAATTCTTATTAAACTTCCTTAATAAATCAGTTACTCTTAAAGCCGGTCCCTACCAAAGTTTTAAATTCATTAATTATTTTTTAAAGGCCCTGAATTCTTTTTAAACGGCCCTTAATAATACAATTACCCTTGAAGCCGGTCCCTACCACGGTTTTTAATTCATTATTTATTTTTAAAAGGCCCTGGATTCTTTTTAAACGGCCCTTATCAATACAATTCCTCCTAAAGCCGGTCCCTGTCACAGTTTTAATTACATTAATTCTTTTTAAAAGGCCCTGAATTATTTATTGAGGGCTATGAAGGATTTAATTAACCTTAAGGCCGATCCCTCTCACAGTTTTAATTCAATAGATTCTTTTTAAAAGGCCCTGAATTCTTATTAAACTTCCTTAATAAATCAGTTACTCTTAAAGCCGGTCCCTACCAATGTTTAAATTCATTAATTATTTTTTAAAGGCTCTGAATTCTTTTTAAACGGCCCTTAATAATACAATTACCCTTAAAGCCGGTCCCCACCACGGTTTTTAATTCATAATTTATTTTTTAAAGGCCCTGGATTCTTTTTAAACGGCCCTTATCAATACAATTCCTCCTAAAGCCGGTCCCTGTTACAGTTTAATTTTCATTAATTCTTTTTAAAAGGCCCTGAATTATTTATTGAGGGCCCTGAAGGATTTAATTTACCTTAAAGCCAATCCCTCTCACTGTTTTTATTCAATAGATTATTTTTAAAAGGCCCTGAATTCTTATTAAACTTCCTTAATTAATCAGTTACTCTTAAAGCCGGTCCCTACCAAAGTTTTAAATTCATTAATTATTTTTTAAAGGCCCTGAATTCTTTTTAAACGGCCCTTAATAATACAATTACCCTTAAAACCGGTCCCTACCACGGTTTTAAATTCATTAATTATTTTTAAAAGGCCCTGAATTCTTATTAAACTCCCTTAATAAATCAGTTACTCTTAAAGCCGGTCCCTACCAAAGTTTTAAATTCATTAATTATTTTTTAAAGGCCCTGAATTCTTTTTAAACGGCCCTAAATAATACAATTACCCTTAAAGCCGGTCCCTACCACGGTTTTTAATTCATAATTTATTTTTTAAAGGCCCTGGATTCTTTTTAAACGGCCCTTAATAATACAATTACCCTTAAAGCCGGTCCCTACCACGGTTTTAAATTCATAAATTATTTTTAAAAGGCCCTGAATTCTTATTAAACTTCCTTAATAAATCAGTTACTCTTAAAGCCGGTCCCTCTCAAAGTTTTAAATTCAATAGATTATTTTTAAAAGGCCCTGAATTCTTTTAAAACGGCCCTTAATAATACAATTACCCTTAAAGCCGGTCCTTACCACGGTTTTTAATTCATTATTTATTTTTTAAAGGCCCTGGATTCTTTTTAAACGGCCCTTATCAATACAATTCCTCCTAAAGCCGGTCCCTGTCACAGTTTTAATTTCATTAATTCTTTTTAAAAGGCCCTGAATTATTTATTGAGGGCCCTGAAGGATTTAATTTACCTTAAGGCCGATCCCTCTCACAGTTTTAATTCAAAAGATTATTTTTAAAAGGCCCTGAATTCTTATTAAACTTCCTTAATAAATCAGTTACTCTTAAAGCCGGTCCCTACCAAAGTTTTAAATTCATTTATTATTTTTTAAAGGCCCTGAATTCTTTTTAAACGGCCCTTTATAATACAATTAGCCTTAAAACCGGTCCCTACCACGGTTTTTAATTCATAATTTATTTTTTAAAGGCCCTGGATTCTTTTTAAACGGCCCTTATCAATGCAATTCCTCCTAAAGCCGGTCCCTGTAACAGTTTTATTTTCATTAATTCTTTTTAAAAGGCCCTGAATTATTTATTGAGGGCCCTGAAGGATTTAATTTACCTTAAGGCCGATCCCTCTCACAGTTTTTATTCAATAGATTATTTTTAAAAGGCCCTGAATTCTTATTAAACTTCCTTAATAAATCAGTTACCTTTAAAGCCGGTCCATACCAAAGTTTTAAATTCATTAATTATTTTTTAAAGGCCCTGAATTCTTTTTAAACGGCCCTTAATAATACAATTACCCTAAAAGCCGGTCCCTACCACGGTTTTAAATTCATAAATTCTTTTTAAAAGGCCCTGAATTATTTATTGAGGGGCCCTGAAGGATTTAATTTACCTTAAAGCCAATCCCTCTCACTGTTTTTATTCAATAGATTATTTTTAAAAGGCCCTGAATTCTTATTAAACTTCCTTAATTAATCAGTTACTCTTAAAGCCGGTCCCTACCAAAGTTTTAAATTCATTAATTATTTTTTAAAGGCCCTGAATTCTTTTTAAACGGCCCTTAATAATACAATTACCCTTAAAACCGGTCCCTACCACGGTTTTAAATTCATTAATTATTTTTAAAAGGCCCTGAATTCTTATTAAACTCCCTTAATAAATCAGTTACTCTTAAAGCCGGTCCCTACCAAAGTTTTAAATTCATTAATTATTTTTTAAAGGCCCTGAATTCTTTTTAAACGGCCCTAAATAATACAATTACCCTTAAAGCCGGTCCCTACCACGGTTTTTAATTCATAATTTATTTTTTAAAGGCCCTGGATTCTTTTTAAACGGCCCTTAATAATACAATTACCCTTAAAGCCGGTCCCTACCACGGTTTTAAATTCATAAATTATTTTTAAAAGGCCCTGAATTCTTATTAAACTTCCTTAATAAATCAGTTACTCTTAAAGCCGGTCCCTCTCAAAGTTTTAAATTCAATAGATTATTTTTAAAAGGCCCTGAATTCTTTTAAAACGGCCCTTAATAATACAATTACCCTTAAAGCCGGTCCTTACCACGGTTTTTAATTCATTATTTATTTTTTAAAGGCCCTGGATTCTTTTTAAACGGCCCTTATCAATACAATTCCTCCTAAAGCCGGTCCCTGTCACAGTTTTAATTTCATTAATTCTTTTTAAAAGGCCCTGAATTATTTATTGAGGGCCCTGAAGGATTTAATTTACCTTAAGGCCGATCCCTCTCACAGTTTTAATTCAAAAGATTATTTTTAAAAGGCCCTGAATTCTTATTAAACTTCCTTAATAAATCAGTTACTCTTAAAGCCGGTCCCTACCAAAGTTTTAAATTCATTTATTATTTTTTAAAGGCCCTGAATTCTTTTTAAACGGCCCTTTATAATACAATTAGCCTTAAAACCGGTCCCTACCACGGTTTTTAATTCATAATTTATGTTTTAAAGGCCCTGGATTCTTTTTAAACGGCCCTTATCAATGCAATTCCTCCTAAAGCCAGTCCCTGTAACAGTTTTATTTTCATTAATTCTTTTTAAAAGGCCCTGAATTATTTATTGAGGGCCCTGAAGGATTTAATTTACCTTAAGGCCGATCCCTCTCACAGATTTAATTATATAGATTATTTTTAAAAGGCCCTGAATTCTTATTAAACTTCCTTAATAAATCAGTTACCTTTAAAGCCGGTCCCTACCAAAGTTTTAAATTCATTAATTATTTTTTAAAGGCCCTGAATTCTTTTTAAACGGCCCTTAATAATACAATTACCCTAAAAGCCGGTCCCTACCACGGTTTTAAATTCATAAATTCTTTTTAAAAGGCCCTGAATTATTTATTGAGGGGCCCTGAAGGATTTAATTTACCTTAAGGCCGATCTCTCTCACAGTTTTAATTCAATAGATTATTTTTAAAAGGCCCTGAATTCTTATTAAACGTCCTTAATAAATCAGTTACTCTTAAAGCCAGTCCCTACCAAAGTTTTAAATTCATTAATTATTTTTTAAAGGCCCTGAATTCTTTTTAAACGGCCCTTAATAATACAATTACCCTTAAAGCCGGTCCCTACCACGGTTTTAAATTCATAAATTATTTTTAAAAGGCCCTGAATTCTTATTAAACTCCCTTAATAAATCAGTTACTCTTAAAGCCGGTCCCTACCAAAGTTTTAAATTCATTAATTATTTTTTAAAGGCCCTGAATTCTTTTTAAACGGCCCTTAATAATACAATTACCCTTAAAGCCGGTCCCTACCACGGTTTTTAATTCATAATTTATTTTTTAAAGGCCCTGGATTCTTTTTAAACGGCCCTTATCAATACAATTCCTCCTAAAGCCGGTCCCTGTCACAGTTTTAATTTCATTAATTCTTTTTAAAAGGCCCTGAATTATTTATTGCGGGCCCTGAAGGATTTAATTTACCTTAAAGCCGATCCCTCTCACAGTTTAAATTCAATAGATTATTTTTAAAAAGCATTGAATTCTTATTTAACTTCCTTAATAAATCAGTTACTCTTAAAGCCGGTCCCTACCAAAGTTTTAAATTCATTAATTATTTTTTAAAGGCCCTGAATTCTTTTTAAACGGCCCTTAATAATACAATTACCCTTAAAGCCGGCGGTACCACGGTTTTAAATTCATAATTCATTTTTTAAAGGCCCTGGATTCTTTTTAAACGGCCCTTATCAATACAATTCCTCCTAAAGCCGGTCCCTGTCACAGTTTTAATTTCATTAATTCTTTTTAAAAGGCCCCTTAATTATTTATTGAGGGCCCTGAAGGATTTAATTTACCTTAAGGCCGATCCCTCTCACAGTTTTAATTCAATAGATTATTTTTAAAAGGCCCTGAATTCTTATTAAACTTCCTTAATAAATCAGTTACTCTTAAAGCCGGTCCCTACCAAAGTTTTAAATTCATTAATTATTTTTTAAAGGCCCTGAATTCTTTTTAAACGGCCCTTAATAATACAATTACCCTTAAAGCCGGTCCCTGTCACGGTTTTAAATTCATAAATTCTTTTTAAAAGGCCCTGAATTATTTATTGAGGGCCCTGAAGGATTTAATTTACCTTAAGGCCGATCCCTCTCACAGTTTTTATTCAATAGATTATTTTTAAAAGGCCCTGAATTCTTATTAAACTTCCTTAATAAATCAGTTACCTTTAAAGCCGGTCCCTACCAAAGTTTTAAATTCATTAATTATTTTTTAAAGGCCCTGAATTCTTTTTAAACGGCCCTTTATAATACAATTACCCTAAAAGCCGGTCCCTACCACGGTTTTAAATTTATAAATTCTTTTTAAAAGGCCCTGAATTATTTATTGAGGGGCCCTGAAGGATTTAATTTACCTTAAGGCCGATCCCTCTCACAGTTTTAATTCAATAGATTATTTTTAAAAGGCCCTGAATTCTTATTAAACGTCCTTAATAAATCAGTTACTCTTAAAGCCGGTCCCTACCAAAGTTTTAAATTCATTAATTATTTTTTAAAGGCCCTGAATTCTTTTTAAACGGCCCTTAATAATACAATTACCCTTAAAGCCGGTCCCTACCACGGTTTTAAATTCATAAATTATTTTTAAAAGGCCCTGAATTCTTATTAAACTCCCTTAATA
Source organism: Glyphotaelius pellucidus (assembly GCA_936435175.1). Lineage (NCBI taxonomy): Eukaryota > Metazoa > Arthropoda > Insecta > Trichoptera > Limnephilidae > Glyphotaelius > Glyphotaelius pellucidus. The sequence continues at coordinate 12,578,462 of OW386558.1, forward strand.
AATCAGTTTCTCTTAAAGCCGGTCCCTACCAAAGTTTGAAATTCATTAATTATTTTTTAAAGGCCCTGAATTCTTTTTAAACGGCCCTTAATAATACAATTACCCTTAAAGCCGGTCCCTACCACGGTTTTTAATTCATAATTTATTTTTTAAAGGCCCTGGATTCTTTTTAAACGGCCCTTATCAATACAATTCCTCCTAAAGCCGGTCCCTGTCACAGTTTTAATTTCATTTATTCTTTTTAAAAGGCCCTGAATTATTTATTGCGGGCCCTGAAGGATTTAATTTACCTTAAAGCCGATCCCTCTCACAGTTTAAATTCAATAGATTATTTTTAAAAAGCATTGAATTCTTATTTAACTTCCTTAATAAATCAGTTACTCTTAAAGCCGGTCCCTACCAAAGTTTTAAATTCATTAATTATTTTTTAAAGGCCCTGAATTCTTTTTAAACGGCCCTTTATAATACAATTACCCTTAAAGCCGGCGGTACCACGGTTTTAAATTCATAATTCATTTTTTAAAGGCCCTGGATTCTTTTTAAACGGCCCTTATCAATACAATTCCTCCTAAAGCCGGTCCCTGTCACAGTTTTAATTTCATTAATTCTTTTTAAAAGGCCCTAAATTATTTATTGAGGGCCCTGAAGGATTTAATTTACCTTAAGGCCGATCCCTCTCACAGTTTTAATTCAATAGATTATTTTTAAAAGGCCCTGAATTCTTATTAAACTTCCTTAATAAATCAGTTACTCTTAAAGCCGGTCCCTACCAAAGTTTTAAATTCATTAATTATTTTTTAAAGGCCCTGAATTCTTTTTAAACGGCCCTTAATAATACAATTACCCTAAAAGCCGGTCCCTGTCACGGTTTTAAATTCATAAATTCTTTTTAAAAGGCCCTGAATTATTTATTGAGGGCCCTGAAGGATTTAATTTACCTTAATGCCGATCCTTCTCACAGTTTTAATTCAATAGATTATTTTTAAAAGGCCCTGAATTCTTATTAAACTTCCTTAATAAATCAGTTACTCTTAAAGCCGGTCCCTACCAAAGTTTTAAATTCATTAATTATTTTTTAAAGGCCCTGAATTCTTTTTAAACGGCCCTTAATAATACAATTACCCTTAAAGCCGGTCCCTACCACGGTTTTTAATTCATAATTTATTTTTTAAAGGCCCTGGATTCTTTTTAAACGGCCCTTATCAATACAATTCCTCTTAAAGCCGGTCCCTGTCCCAGTTTTAATTTCATTTATTCTTTTTAAAAGGCCCTGAATTATTTATTGAGGGCCCTGAAGGATTTAATTTACCTTAAAGCTGATCCCTCTCACAGTTTTAATTCAATAGATTATTTTTAAAAAGCACTGAATTCTTATTTAACTTCCTTAATAAATCAGTTACTCTTAAAGCCGGTCCCTACCAAAGTTTTAAATTCATTAATTATTTTTTAAAGGCCCTGAATTCTTTTTAAACGGCCCTTAATAATACAATTAACCTTAAAGCCGGCGGTACCACGGTTTTTAATTCACAATTCATTTTTTAAAGGCCCTGGATTCTTTTTAAACAGCCCTTATCAATACAATTCCTCCTAAAGCCGGTCCTTGTCACAGTTTTAATTTCATTAATTCTTTTTAAAAGGCCCTGAATTATTTATTGAGGGCCCTGAAGGATTAAATTTACCTTAAGGCCGATCCTTCTCACAGTTTTAATTCAATAGATTATTTTTAAAAGGCCCTGAATTCTTATTAAACTTCCTTAATAAATCAGTTACTCTTAAAGCCGGTCCCTACCAAAGTTTTAAATTCATTAATTATTTTTTAAAGGCCCTGAATTATTTATTGAGGGCCCTGAAGGATTTAATTTACCTTAAGGCCGATCCCTCTCACAGTTTTAATTCAATAGATTATTTTTAAAAGGCCCTGAATTCTTATTAAACTTCCTTAATAAATCAGTTACTCTTAAAGCCGGTCCCTACCAAAGTTTTAAATTCATAAATTATTTTTTAAAGGCCCTGAATTCTTTTTAAACGGCCCTTAATAATACAATTACCCTTAAAACCGGTCCCTACCACGGTTTTTAATTCATAATTTATTTTATAAAGGCCCTGGATTCTTTTTAAACGGCCCTTATCAATACAATTCCTCCTAAAGCCGGTCCCTGTCACAGTTTTAATTTCAGTAATTCTTTTTAAAAGGCCCTGAATTATTGATTGAGGGCCCTGAAGGATTTAATTAACCTTAAGGCCGATCCCTCTCACAGTTTAAATTCAATAGATTATTTTTAAAAGGCCCTGAATTCTTATTAAACTTCATTAATAAATCAGTTACTCTTAAAGCCGGTCCCTACCAAAGTTTTAAATTCATTAATTATTTTTTAAAGGCCCTGAATTCTTTTTAAACGGCCCTTAATAATACAATTACCCTTAAAGCCGGTCCCTACCACGGTTTTTAATTCATAATTTATTTTTTAAAGGCCCTGAATTCTTATTAAACTCCCTTAATAAATCAGTTACTCTTAAAGCCGGTCCCTACCAAAGTTTTAAATTCATTAATTATTTTTTTTAGGCCCTGAATTCTTTTTAAACGGCCTTTAATAATACAATTACCCTTAAAGCCGGTCCTTACTACGGTTTTTAATTCATAATTTATTTTTTAAAGGCCCTGGGTTCTTTACAAACGGCCCTTATCAATACAATTCCTCCTAAAGCCGGTCCCTGTCACAGTTTTAATTTCATTAATTCTTTTTAAAAGGCCCTGAATTATTTATTGAGGGCCCTGATGGATTCAATTTACCTTGAGGCCCATCCCTTTCACAGTTTTAATTCAATAGATTATTTTTAAAAGGCCCTGAATTCTTATAAAACTTCCTTAATAAATCAGTTACTCTTAAAGCCGGTCCCTACCAAAGTTTTAAATTCATTAATTATTTTTTAAAGGCCCTGAATTCTTTTTAAACGGCCCTTAATAATACAATTACCCTTTAAGCCGGTCCCTACCACGGTTTTTAATTCATAATTTATTTGTTAAAGGCCCTGGATTCTTTTTAAACGGCCCTTATCAATACAATTCCTCCTAAAGCCGGTCCCTGTAACAGTTTTAATTTCATTAATACTTTTTAAAGGCCCTGAATTATTTATTGAGGGCCCTGAAGGATTTAATTTACCTTAAGGCCGATCCCTCTCACAGTTTTAATTCAATAGATTATTTTTAAAAGGCCCTGAATTCTTATTAAACTTCCTTAATAAATCAGTTACTCTTAAAGCCGGTCCCTACCAAAGTTTTAAATTCATAAATTATTTTCTAAAGGCCCTGAATTCTTTTTAAACGGCCCTTCATAATACAATTCCCTTAAAGCCGGTCCCTACCACGGTTTTAAATTCATAAATTATTTTTAAAAGGCCCTGAATTCTTATTAAACTTCCTTAATAAATCAGTTACTCTTAAAGCCGGTCCCTACCAAAGTTTTAAATTCATTTATTATTTTTTAAAGGCCCTGAATTCTTTTTAAACGGCCCTTAATAATACAATTACCCTTAAAGCCAGTCCTAACCACGGTTTTTAATTCATAATTTATTTTTTAAAGGCCCTGGATTCTTTTTAAACGGCCCTTATCAATACAATTCCTCCTAAAGCCGGTCCCTGTCACAGTTTTAATTTCATTAATTCTTTTTAAAAGGCCCTGAATTATTTATTGAGGGCCCTAAAGGATTTAATTTACCTTAAGGCCGATCCATCTCACAGTTTTAATTCAATAGATTATTTTTAAAAGGCCCTGAACTCTTATTAAACTTCCTTAATAAATCAGTTACTCTTAAAGCCGGTCCCTACCAAAGTTTTAAATTCATTAATTATTTTTTAAAGGCCCTGAATTCTTTTTAAACGGCCCTTAATAATACAATTACACTTAAAGCCGGTCCCTACCACGGTTTTTAATTCATAATTTATTTTTTAAAGGCCCTGGATTCTTTTTAAACGGCCCTTATCAATACAATTCCTCCTAAAGCCGGTCCCTGTCACAGTTTGAAATTCATTAATTCTTTTTAAAAGGCCCTGAATTATTTATTGAGGGCCCTGAAGGATTTAATTTACCTTAAAGCCAATCTCTCTCAGTTTTAATTCAATAGATTATTTTTAAAAGGCCCTGAATTCTTATTTAAC